>BQNB010032485.1:0-19211 GCA_026074375.1 Tanacetum coccineum | reverse complement strand
GCAATGGGAATTGAAACTTCCATTGCACTCGTGCTCCCTGCCAGGGAGCATGAATGCGATACAAGTTTCGTTTTGGGGAGACCACTTGCACTTTCGTGAAGTTGGGGAGCAAATCTGCAAATTTAGGAAACCACAGGGAGCATATTTGCAGATTTCTCTATATATATATATACTAGTTTTATAACCCACCCGATGGGCGGGTATGCTTTATATTAATAGAAATAATAATAAGTGCACATAAATAAATATTGAATAGCACGAAACATATTAAACAATAAAATGCAATAAAAATAACTTAGAACAAAACAAATTAAAGACATCAAATGCAATAACAATAAGCTATATGTTTTATAAAAAGTAACATGAGTAAGTTTGTATATAAAAAACAATGATGCGCATTCAAATACGACATAAGACTTCTTTATAAACAACGTTTGTTGTTGAGTTTGAATAGTTGTCTTCTTTGTCCAAACAGACCCCTTTCGTGCTTTTGACTCTTGACACCGCGACATAGAGTTGACCGTGTGAGAATACGGGCTGCGGTAAAAATAATCCTACCATTGACAACGTCTGACCTTGACTTTTATTAATCGTCATACCAAGACATATAGCTTCATAACCCGCCCGATGGCGGGTTAGCTTCATAACAATAAGTGACAAATATTGATAATACGTACGTAGTTAACGAATAACGAAAAATGAATATTATATTTTAAATGTATGTAAATCAATCGTGATGTTAATTTGTATAGAAAACTAATGTGCTGGTTTTATACCAAAGATAATGAACATATGTTTTATATAGAAAACTATTATGTCTAATCAAATACAACACAAGACTTATTTGTAAACCACATTTGTTGTTGAATTTGAATAGTTTACGTCTTTGTCGCAACAGATAACATTCAATCCGTTCTTGGTCTTGACTCTTGACACAACGACATATAGTTGTCAGTGTGAGAATACGGGCTTTGGTAAAAAGAAACCCACCTGCGACAATGTTTGACCCGAATGGGCGGGCTAGCTTCATAATAGTACTTGACGAATTATAAGAGTAAGTACATAAATAATGAATAACAACAAATATTATAAACACAAAAATTGGATGAAAAAAAGAAAAATGTTCATGTGATTTATATAAAAGGAACAATGAAAATTTTAATATCACAAATACGAATCTAAGATTGTTACCGCAAAGCAGCTTTTCATTAACTTAGGAGTAATAAGATGATGAATTTAATAAACGATTTTTAGTACAATAACTACATTCGTCACCATTGCATAAGTTGTAATAGTCAGGTTAAAGGAAGTATACATGAAATTACATTAGAACAATAGTCCCAAATTTGCGTCGCAATGATATCTTAGGTTGCTATTCTTATTAGTGGGGACTGCCAATCAGGTTACACGCCATAGTCTAATAATTGAATTATGCCGGATTGATTTTACACGTCTAAGTGATCCATCACTTAAACGTGAAAAACTAAGGGTTCACACAATTATTTTATCGAACTTCAGAAACCAAAGGTAAAAATAATACTTTAGGCTATTGTAGCTTACAAAACAAATTGTTAACTATAAGTTTAAGTTTGTTTCTATTGCTACCTGAGAAAAAAGTGTCATATGTCGTTGTATTATTAGCCTATTATGACTATATTTTACCTTCTTAGGTCCATCTTTAACACTCCTCCATCATATTCCATTCCCTCAACCCTCTAAACTGTAAGTGTAGCACGAGCCTTAACTTAATTACCTACATAACAAAAGCCACGTACACAGGTGCCATCACAAGCTGAGACACTTCAAAGCAAAGACATCAATACTCTACGTAACAATTACATACCTGAAAATTTTGATGCATAAACTGTAAACATAGACCATTAAAGCGGCATTGACCATTGAAATATCTCAGCGGTGATTGATCTTAGCCTTATCAGTTGATTATCCAATCAATACTAAAAAGTATCCCTAAGACATTATTTTATCAATTAATATCAATGTGGGATGGAACTCTCACCGAAAACTCCCTACCAAATGCCACCAAACTACCTCCATACACAACATTAAAATAGGGTGTTCTAAGACGTAAGATTCAGGAAGGTACTAATACTCTATGGGCTAAAAAGATCAAAGGGCATTGAAAGGCATTACAATTTGCATATGTTAGTAAATTATGCCAAATATTTAGCATTAAGAAAAAGTAAGTTGTAGATATCATTAAAGTGTGTACAGTAGATTGCATTTATCTTGCAGTTGCTCTAAGAATTATTACAAACTTATTTCTTAAGAATGATACATAAATTTCAATTAGAAAATGTTAAACTAAACACCCTTTATCATCAATATGCTGTTAAAAAACCTTAATCTCATGACGGGGGAGAGGAGATCATAAAAACCCAAGTTATCAGTTAAAGGAGGGTGGATGTGGTTCATGGGTACACTGGCGAATAATTGATATTGTTTGGACTTTATTATCATGGTCGTAAGAACATAGAATGTCAAACCAAAAAGAAAAAAATGGCTTGCACCTCAGAAACTTAGAGCATAACCCATTATTGTTTGGACTTTGGCCTTAATTCTCATGGGGACATAATACGCTCATTTAACATGCAAATGAGACTACATATTTACATACCCTTTTCTTACATGTCTTGTTTGCTTCATTTGGTGAATGCTCCTGCATTATGAAGAACTACCACAAGACCTTAATAAGACCGGCTAAGCAATGTACATCAGTACCTTCTGGAATGGATCCACTATTTATATTCGCTCTTAGATGTTCTTCTTGGTCGTTGTCATGTTAAGGTTTTGAAAATACCTTCAGACTGCACATGTAAAAAGTTATATAGAGACATAGAGCCTATGAATCGTTAATCAAGCCAAAGTCATCCGTTTGTGTGATGTAGTAATAACTTGTTAATTATGAATCTAAATAGCCTATAGTAAAACTAATAATCCATTATTTTCAGCTTGTGAGCTTATTAACACGAGCTTATGAACAAAAACGTAAGCTTAATCCAAACACCCTCTGAAATTGAACACAGAAGGAAAGATTGAACTATGCTTGATGAAAGTAATCTATATTTAAGTTCAAGAATAGCTACAAAATACTTATAAGAATTATATTTAATAAATCAAGCTCGGCCTATACAATAATACAAATATACACTAAAAACTCACCACAAATACATACGCTGCAAAAGTACATTACCTCTTCGTCTTCATGTCACTCTGGGTCAGCCTTCGGCAAGTATGGTGGGATTCTTGCAAGCTCTGCAACACAGAAAGAAAATCAAAATCACACATTGTACAAACACTAAAAAACATTTATGTATGCACATCCGATCGCATGTCCTTTTACTACATAAACTAGTAACTTATAGCTGTTTTACACAGTTATTCACTGTTCAAAAACGGGTTGCTGCAAACTATTGTGTTTTGGATGGTCTTTGAGGTTGTCATATGGGCACTGGTGAAACCTTGCAGGAAGATCATATGCATTTGTAGCTTTTGTTCAAATATCAGTAGTTAGCATCAAAATTCGTACCAGTGATATATGTATTCGGCAATTTATCTATAATGTTCGATCATCTTTCAGCTTTTGTATTTTCTTCTAACGCTAGTACTCATGTCGTCCCTTCACCTACCATGTACAATTCAGAAAAATAAAACATATTAAGAGCCATAACCTAACAGGACCAACTTGATTGAAACCATTTCAAACCAAATTGAATTGTACCTTTTTCTAGTGTATCCCTTTGAGATTAGTGGATCAAACTCTATGAACTGCTCTACATCCTTCAGAACCTCTGGCATGGCCCCATGTTTTGTATAGGAAGCAGCTCTATTACTATATTGCTACAAAAAGAAAATCAACAACCACCATAAAAGTGTGTTTAGAATAGAAGGCATAATATATGCACATAGCTAAATAGCTAAAATAGTAATATAATACCACTCTTTCAAAAAGTATATACTACTCTATAACTTTTAGAAAACAGTAATGTCATTTTATTGATAAAAATGATATACAAATTGAAACCAAAAGATAAAAAGAACGATTGCATTCAAACCGATATAAAATGTGTCTCAATGAAATGGACATAAAACCAGCCATAGTCTAATTATTATAGCACTTCTATAATAAAAGAGACACACTGATATATTTCTACTAATCCTCCTCATTCCTAAGTTTATTCACATTTTATCAAACAATTGATGTGCATAAACTTATGCTGAAAAAGTTTTAAGATGAATATGAACCCAATTGCTCAAGCATGTATATGATAAAGCCTATACATGTAAAGATTTTCTAAAAAGTAGCCAAATGTCATAACATAACCAACCTACTCAAGCTATAAACAGATAAATTAAACTCCTCGTAACATAAATACATGGATATTAAATTCAAAATCTAATTAACAGAAAATAGAAATTAAAAAATATATACCTGATCCAGTTGTAGCACATTGGTTGGATAAAATGCAGCCATTAAACAAAAAGAAAACATAATAATCCAAACACCCACGAATTCAAAAATCAAAACATCTGCAAAAAATGGAATTACCCACGAATTATATTCAATATATATTATATCTTGAATGGACAAATGAAAAGATTACACTAAAATACTAAATCAATATTACGAATGATCGGATAATTACTGCTGATAAGAACCCTACCAATTTCAATTTGGTGAAATTAGGGTTCGTATATGTGCCGTTTAAAACACACATCATGAATTTTCGAATAATAATGAGTTTATGGGTTTGATGAAGATGGAATTGATTGATCGGGCTTTGTGTTTATAGATTTGATTTAGCAATAAGTCAAATATCAGTGTTTAAGTTTTGGGAGTGTGTTATAGAAAGTATTAAAGGGATTGTGTGAAGTAAATTGATTATCAATTTTAAAATTGAAATTTGAAAAATCAAAGTCATGGAATAGTGGAGTAATTTTAGGGTTTTAGTTTTGAAAAATCAAAGTCATGAAATACATGAGAGGTTTCAGTAAAGGATGTACGTGAGGGGTATTTGCGCCATTATACCCATTATCAGGTTAAGGTGGTTTTGCGCCATGAGATGACTCTAAAAAACATAAGTATTCTCGAGGCTCCTATACATTTTGAAGCCCTACTTCTACTAAAGACTTGTAGATCACTCCATACATCGTTTGCATTGTTGTATTCTGTTAGAAGATATTGAAATGAGCATTTTTCTTTATGCTTAACTACTTGTGTTAAGTGTAGAGTCTCAAAATGAATTGTTTATAATTTACCTGCCAAAAAAGAAACTTTGAGTCGCCGTACTTATAGCACTACCTTTGGGCCACATTGGAAGCCCAATATATGCGACAAACCTCTCATTGGCTCTTAAATTATTTGTAATTTTTTAGAGCAATTTATCTCTCTCCAACACGTAGGAGGGTGTGGGTATGTGGTTGGTGGAGGTAACGACACCGGAGGAGGAGGAAAAGAGAGATAAAATTTGCTCAAAAAATTACAATAAAATAAGAGCCAATGAGAGGTATGCTGCATATTAGGGCTTCTAAAGAGGCAGGAAGGTAGTTGGCTGACACGTACGGTTCGACCAAAAAACTCTTTATTGGCAGGTACATTATAAAACAATTCATTTTGCGGCACTAACATAAACAAAAGGTAATATACTCATAAAGAAAATTCTCATTTCAATAGCTATCAACAGAATACCACAATGCAAATGTTGTATGGAGTGAACTACAAGACTTTTAGCAGAAGTAAGCTTCAAAATGTATAGGATCCTCAAGAATACTAATGTTTTTTAGAGTCATCTCATGGCGCAAAACCACCATATCCTAATAAAGGGGGTATAAATGTCGCAAATACCCCTCACTACATCCTTTACTGAAACTCTCATAGATTTTCATGGACTTTGATTTTTTCAAAAACAAAACCCTAAAATTACTCCACTACTCCATGACTTTGATTTTTCAAATTTCAATTTTAAAATTGATAATCAATTTAACCATTCAAACAAAAAATCCCCTTTAAACTTTCCTATAACACACTACCTAAAAACTTAAATACTGCTATTATTTGAACTCATTGCAAAATCAATCCCTAAACACAAAGCCCGATCAATCAATCCATCATCATCAAACAAAACCTTATTTTTATTCGAAAATTCATGATGTTGATTTTAAACCGCAACATATACCAACCCTAATATCACCACATTGAAATTGGAAGGGTTCCCTATCACGCAGTAATTAATCCCGATCATCGTAAATTAATTTAGCATTTTAGTGGTAATCTTTTATCATTTGTCCATTCAAGATATAAAATATTGAATATAATTCGTGGGTAATAGCCCAATTTTTTTGTAGATGTTTTGATTTTTGAATTCGTGGTGTTTGGATAATTAGGTTTATCTTTTGTTTAAATGGCTGCATTTTATCAACCAATGGGCTAGTACAGATTGGATCAGGTATATTTTATTAATTTTCTATTTTATGTTAATAGATCTATGAATTTAATATCTATGTATTTATGTTACGAGGAGTTTAATTTATCTGTTTATAGCTTGAGTTGGTTGGTTATGTTATGACATTTGGCTACTTTTTAGAAAATATTTACATGTATAAGGCTTTTATCAAATACTGCTTGAGCCAGTTTGGGTTCATAATTCATCTTCAAACTTTTTCAGCATAAAGTTTATGCACATGAAGTGTTTGAATAAAATGGAATAAACTTAAGAATAGGAGGATTAGTAGGAAATTAATATCCACGTGCCTCTTCTATATAATAGAAATGCTATATATCTAATATGACTATGGCTGTATTTAATGTCCCTATATGATTATGAGACCACATTTTATTAAATATCATTTGAATTCAATCAGTTACTTAAGTATCTTTTTGTGGTTTCAATTTGTATTCTTTTAACAATAAAATGACATTACTGTTTTCTAAAAGTTATAGAGTAGTATATACTTTTTGAAAGAGTGGTATTATATTACTATTTTAGCTATTTAGCTATGTGCATATATTATGCCTTCTATTCTGAACACACTTTTATGATGGTTGTTGATTTTCTTTTTGCAGCAATATAGTAATAGAGCTGCTTCCTATACAAAACATGGGGCCATGCCAGAGGGTCTGAAGAATGTAGAGAAGTTCATAGAGTTTGATCCACTAATCTCAAAGGGCTACACTAGAAAAAGGTACAATTCAATTTGGTTTGAAATGTTTTCAATAAAGTTGGTTCTGTTAGGTTATGCCTCTTAATATGTTTTATTTTTCTGAATTGTACATGGTAGGTGAAGGGACGACATGAGTACTAGCGTTAGAAGAAAATACAAAAGCTCAAAGATGATCGAACATTATAGATAAATTGCAGAATACATATATCACTAGTGCGGATTTTGATGATAACTACTGATATTTGAACAAAAGCTACGAATGCATATGATCTTCCTGCAAGGTTTCACCAGTGCCCATATGACAACCTCAAAGACCATTTCAAAACACAATAGTTTGCACTTTACAACCCGTTTTTGAACAGTGAATAACTGTGTAAAACAGCTATAAGTTACTACTTTATGTAGTAAAAGGACATGCGATCAGATGTGCATACATAAATGTTTTTTAGTGTCTGTACAATGTGTGATTTTGATTTTCTTTCTGTGTTGCAGAGCTTGCAGGAATCCCACCATACTTGCCGAAGGCTGACCCAGAGTGACATGAAGACGAAGAGGTAATGTACTTTTGCAGCGTATGTATTTGTGGTGAGTTTTTAGTGTATATTTGTATTATTGTATAGGCCGAGCTTGATTTATTAAATATAATTCTTATATAAGTATTTTGTAGCTATTCTTGAACTTAAATATAGATTACTTTCATCAATCATAGTTCAATCTTTCCTTCTGTGTTCAATTTCAGAGGGTGTTTGGATTAAGCTTACGTTTTTTGATCAAAAGCACGTGTTAATAATGACTCACAAGCCTGAAAATAATTGATTATTAGTTTTACATGCAATATAGACATTCATAATTAATAAGTTATCACTACTCACGACAAAACGGAATGACTGAATTGCTTATTAACATTCATAAAGCTCTAAAAGTCTCTATATAACTTTTTACATGTGCAGTCTGAAGGTATTTTTAAAACCTTAACATGACAACGATCAAGAAGAACATCTAAGAGCGAATATAAACAGTGGATCCATTCCAAAAGGTACTAATGTACATTGCTTAGCCGGTCTTATTAAGGTCTTGTGGTAGTTCTTCATAATGCAGGAGCATTCACCAAATGAAGCAAACAAGACATGTAAGAAAAGGTATAAAACGTGGACAAAAATGCATGGTTAAATGAGCGTATTCATTCCCCAGAGAATTAAGGCCAAAGTCCCAAACAATAATGGTTAGCTCTAAAGTTTTCTGAGGTGCGAAGCCATTTTTTTCTTTTTGGTTTGACATTCTATGTTCTTACGACCATGATAATAAAGTCCAAACAACATCAATTATTCGCCAATGTACTCATGAACCACATCCACCCTCCTTTTAACTGATAACTTGGGGTTTTATGATCTCCTCACCCCCGTCATGAGATTAAGGTTTTTTAACAGCTATTGATGATAAAAGGTTGTTTAGTATAACGGATTTTCTAAGTGAAATTTATGTATCATTCTTAAAGAAATAAGTTTGTAATAAATCTTAGAGCAACTACAAGAAAAATCAATCCTACTGTACACTCTTTAACTGATATCTACACCATACTTTTTCTTAATGCTAAATAATTGCTAATTTATACCAACATATCCAATTGAAATAAGCCTTTCAACCCTCCTTCTGATCTTTTTAGCCCATAGAATATTAGTACCTTCCTGAATCTTACGTCTTAGAACACCCTATTTTAATATTGTGTATGGAGGTAGTTTGGTGGCATTTAGTAGGGAGTTTGCGGTGAGAGTTCCATCTCACATTGATATTAATTGATAAAATAATGTCTTAGGGATACTTTTTAGTATTGATTGGATAATCAACTGATAAGGCTAAGATCTATCACCGCTGAGATATTTCAATGGTCTATGTTACTTTAATGGTCTATGTTTACAGTTTATGCATCAAAATTTTCAGGTATGTAATTGTTACGTAGAGCATTGATGTCTTTGCTTTGAAGCATCTCAGCTCGTGATGGCACCAACGTACGTGGCTTTTGTTATGTAGTAATTAAGTTAAGGCTTGTGCTACACTTACAGTTTAGAGGGTTGAGGGAATGGAATATGATGGAGGAGTGTTAAAGATGGACCTAAGAAGGTAAAATATAGTCATAATAGGATTATAATACAACGACATATGACACTTTTTTCTCAGGTAGCAATAGAAACAAACTTAAACTGATAGTTAACAATTTGTTTTGTGAGCTACAATAGCCTAAAGTATTATTTTTACCTTTGTTTTCTGAAGTTCGATAAAATAGTTGTGTGAACCCTTAGTTTTTCACGTTTAAGTGATGAATCACTTAGACATGTAAAATCAATCCGGCATAATTCAATTATTAGACTTGGCGTGTAACCTGATTGGCAGTCCCCACTAATAAGAATAGCAACCTAAGATATCACTGCGAGGCAAATTTGGGACTATCGTTCTAATGTAATTTCATGTACACTTCCTTTAAGCTGACTATTACAACTTATGCAATGGTGACGAATGTAGTTATTGTACTAAAAATCGTTTATTAAATTCATCATCTTATTACTCCTAAGTTAATGAAAAGCTGTTTTGCGGTAACAATCTTAGATTCGTATTTGTGATAATAAAATTTTCATTGTTCCTTTTATATAAATCACATGAACATTTTTCTCTTTTATCCACTTTATTGCGTGTTTATAATATTTGTTTTTATTCGAATATTTATAGACTTACTCTCATAATTCGTCAAGTACTATTATTGAAAGCACCGCGCCCAATCATGTCAAACATTTGTCGCATGTGGCTTTCTTTTTACCATAGCTCGTATTCTCACACGAACATCTATATGTCGTTGTGTCATAATTCAAGACCAAGACGGAATTGAATGTTAAATGTATGCCGACAAAGACGTAAACTATTCAATACAACAACAAAAGTGGTTTTACAAATAAGTCTTGTTCGTATATTGATTAGACATAATAGTCATTTGTATATAAATCATATGTTTCATTATCTTTTGTATAAACCAGCACATTAGTTTTTCTATTAAAAAACATCAAGAAATAATTTACATCATTTAAAAATATAATATCATTTTTTGTTATTTCGTTAACTACGTTACGTATTAACAATATTTGGTCAGTTATAGTTATGAAGCTAACCCGCCATGGGCGGGTTATAAAGCTATAATGTTTTAGTATGAGAAGCGATTAATAAAAGGTCAAGGGCCAATGTTGTCAAAGGTAGATTTTTGTTTTTACCTGAAGCCCATATTCTCACGACGGACAATCTCTATGTCGCTTGTCACTAGTCAAAAGCAAGAGAGGGTTGAAGGTTCTTACCTTGGACAAAAGAAGCAACTATTTACAAACACAACACCAAACGTTGTTTAAAAAGAAAAAAAGCTATATGTCTAATTTGAATACGCATCATTGTTTTTTTATATTACACACTTAGAGATATATATTTCCTTTGATAAAAGCCTATAGCTCATTTATGCATTTTCGGATCTTTTAATATGTGTTGTTGTAAGTTTTATTATTATTGTCATTATTATCTTTTATATTTTATTTGCAACTAATCTAATATTATTTACGTCCACTTATAATAATTAACAATTATTATGAAGCAAACCCCCCGTCGAGCGGGTCATGAAAACTATTATTTTATATACACTTATTTCTTTTATTATCTAATAACTAACACAAGTTTGTTGTTGCATGGATAAACAATAGTAAACATACTTGAATCCTTGAACAATATGGTTGGAAGGTGGACTCTAAACATGTGATTATGAAATTGTTGGATTGTATATTTGTTTCCAGTGTTGGAATTTAACAATCGAGTTAACCAATTAACTCTTACGAGTACACAGCGGATAGATCTAATCTAGTATAAACAATTAACATACATATAGAAAAACACAATAAGGACAATAAAAATAAGATGAAAAAAAAAAAAAATAATAATAAAATAGGAACATACCCTTGAAGTCACCAGCAAATGTCACGAAACCAAGTGTATGAAACTAGTGACTAAATTGTCTCCTCTACGAGTGCTCACACAAACACGTAAACAAGCACGCCCGGATGCTAGTCCTTACTTCACGTATACCCAAACAATAATTGTTAACCAAAACACAACCTGATTAATATCCAAAAACCACCCTTGTACAATGAACCGAAAACCAGAAAGTGTTTCTAGGGTTTTAACTGAATTCGGTTGTAACACTGCTACAGTACCACCGAATTTGAGATCCACAAACCCTAGCTCGAATTCAATTATTGTCACACCTTGACAATACGTAAACCAATGTATTACACCCTCTGGAACAAACATGGGATCGAATCACAAGTGGAAAAACCCTAAAAGATTTAACCGAAATTGGACAGAGGGTTTTTTGATAACCGAAAATCAAAACTATTTGCTTTATGTTTTGATTTTACGTTTGTTTGAGTTAGTATGGGGGAAAGACGAATTTGTAAGAGTTATATGTTATTGATGGATCTGTGTTTAGATAAAGCTAGGGTGAGGTATTTAAAACCTCTTCAAAGCCATAACTCATGATAAAGACAAAAACTTTGAGTTTAGACTTAGTCAAACACCTTAAACCTAAGCACCAATATTTCTCCACCTTATCTCTAACAATCCAATGAACCTAGACTCATTCCAAGGAAACTTCAAATGCCTTCCATCAGCCTGCCATCAAGAGATAAACATAGTAATACATGTCTAGATCATTGTTTGATCCGAATGGTTTACATTTTAGTACTTACGTTGAAGTATTTACACGCGCTCTAGCGTTTTACACGTGTATGTTCCCCCAATAGGCCACACACCACCTAGTCCGCGTAACGCTAATCCAACAACCATACAATCCAACAGCTCCCACTTGGGAGTTGGAGTAGCAGATAGCTCATACACTAACGACGGAAACGTCTAGCAACACTCACATTTGTTTTTAAAACTAGAAGTGTCTGAGATCAAGTTTCATAAACGATATCTCATAACATGGTTATATGATCTCTTGCATAAAATCATCCCTTTGTTCAAATACCGTTAAACCATAGATATGGATCCTAACTCATTCCATATAGTTTAACTATTTAGATTCTCGTTAAAAGAGATTCAATTCAATATACCAAATAGTAATCAAGAATCATCTTGCATATAACCTTTGGTTTACGGCCAAACAATTATCTGATATAAATATGCGAGAGGCGCCAAGGTATGTATTCCTACACATCAATTGGAGGAACAAACTCTTTATTGAATACAAGTGTTTGTGAATGTTCTATTCACATCACTTCCAAATAAAAGTCCTTTATAACTACATTATCAGGAACAACGTTATGACATAGATTTAAAATTGAATAAACCACACAAACCAACTTGTTATGTATTCTCAAGTCAAAGATGACTTAACTAACCATATTTCGAAATATATTTTTATATTTATTTTTTAATATTGTTTTTTTTTTTTTTTTTGTTTTTTTTTTTTTTACTTATGACAACGGATTCCATAAGTAAACCATTCGAAAGGTTGGGGTATTCCAATACTCTATAATACCCTTGTGAGTAACATATGAATTGGTGGGAACCAACCATATATTCAAATAATATAAACAACCCTTACATTTACCTATTAACAATACTCCCATACTGTTAACCGACATGATAAATTTAGAACGATAAATCAAATCATGGAGTTTAAATATGCAAATATAGGACAAACAAATAAATATATGAATGATAACAAATAACCGCGTAATCTTTTAATTCATGAGAAAATTAAATGTTATACAATCCCCAATTATCCAAATAACTAATAAACCACATATTTAACATGAACTACTAACTGGAAGCATTCCAATATCTAAGTAATGGTTCTGAATGCTTTGAAAAGCCAACGCTTTGTAAACGAATCACTAAGTTGTTATCTGTGTAGAATTTTTCTAACTTTACGTCACCCATATACAATAATTTTAAACTTACAATAGAGTGAACTTGGCACGGAAATGTTCTAGCCAACTTGAGTGATTCCAGATTCCTTAGCTATAGCAATTGCTCTAGTAATTATCACAATACAAAGTATTGGTTATTCAATGATGGAACCCAAAAAATGAATTTTCTACCAAACCACTTCCTTAAAAAGCATCAAAGTGCAGCAATATACACAGCTTCAGCTGATGAAGTAGCAAAAATCTTGCTTCTAGGCACTCTTCCAATCAACATCACCATCCAATCAAAACGAACAGCATATCTAAGTCTGAGATTTGAGATCAACAGTAAATTTCTCACATCCTCACCCAGATTCCAGCATCAGTGTATGCCAAGAAGCCCTGAGCACTCTTTTAGATCACCCCCGTAAACTAGAAACATATCCTTAGTATACCTTAGATACTTTAGAATGTTCTTAACAGTAGTCCAGTGAAGTTCACCTGGATTCTGTTGAAATCGGCTTGTTATGTTTTAAGCGAACGCAACAATCAGGGCCGAGTACATCGCACAGCATACAAAATCGAACGCCACAACCGAGCATATAACATTTTGGCATGCCTTAACTCAGCAGGTGATGAAGCACTTGTTTGATTTACCTCAATCTACAGTATTCTTGCATGGGGATCACTTCTTCTAACGTTTTTGGAATTCACCATGTGATAACGCTAAGATTTTTCGATATATAAAGCACTATTGACATAACCAATTAACCGTTCGTGATCTATCTCTGTAGATCTTGATTTCCAAGAAAATATGCACTTCAACCTAAATGCTTTCATATCGTAAACAATCTATCCAAGGTAGGATTTTGCAACCTTGTAACGCTTAGAATATTGTTTGCATGACAATAATTGCATTGTTGACATATAAAAATTAGGAAATTAGACATTACTCCCAACCAGCTTTTTTGATATACACATGGCTCATCAGGATTTTGAGTGAAACCAAATTTTCATTAATTCATCAGCAAATCGCTTATTCCATTGCCTTGATGCTTGCTTATAGCCCATAAAAATAGGAACACTTCAGCTGCATACATGCTTTGGATATTTTTGGATAGACAAAACCTCAGGTTTGCTCCATGTAAACCTCGTCAAAGAATATCCATTGAGGAAGACCGTTTTGACATCCATTTGCCAAATTTCAATAGTCATAATACGCGGAGCTATGGCTATAGAGAATCCTAAGAGCCTCTTAATTCCTGCAACTAGTGAGGAAAAGGTTTCCATCACAATCAATCCTGTGTGTTGTGAGAATGGCCCTTCGCCTCAAGACGACTTAATAGGTGTGTACAGCTCCATCCATGTCGGTCTTCTTCTTGAAGAGCCACTTGCTGCCAACGGTTTTGCCGTTAGGAGGAAGATCAACTAAGTCCCAAACTTCGTTGTCTTTCATGGATTGCATTTCCACATCATAAGCATTCAGCCGTTTTTTTTTTTTTTTTTTTTTTATTTTTTTTTCATTCAAATTTTAGTTCAGACTCAGGGTCCAACAATGCAGCTTTATAGTTAACGGGTTCACCAAGATCCCCTAACTCATGCTCCTCATCATCGATGTATAAGCACATACGATCTGGGGCATGTCTTGGCCCTTGATGGACCCTACGAATAGGAATGAAATCACTTTTGAGGTTCATTACCATGTTCTAGATCATCCACTTCATGATTAAAGCTATGTCTAAAAAGGATGCGTTCTTCTTCTTGAATAATTTCAAGATCATTCTATACTCCCACTTGCTTCTTGATTTAAAGACCTATTCTCTAGGAATTCAGTCAATTTATTTTCAATCAACAAGTAACTTTGTTCTCGCGTGTGGAGTAGAAAGAATATCCCAATGTTCCTTTTGGTATTCTATGAAGATACACTTAATAGACCTGGGATCTAACTTGTCAGGCTTGGTAAGAGTATCTCGCTTAACAAGTGCCTCACAACCCCAGAATTTTAAGTAAGACATCTTAGGCCCATGCCATACTTCGTATGGTGTCTTTTCAACCTTCTTAGATGGAACCATATTGAGAATACGTGCAGCAGTCCAGGAGCATAACCAAAAGGACTTTGGAAGATTGTTACTCATCATGGATCGAACTATATCTATAGTGTTCTGTTTCTCCTCTCCGACACAACCATTGTGTGATGAGTGTAAAAGATTCGAAGGGCGATGGATTCCCATGAATCCTTGAGATGATCCAAAAAACTCTGACTCATAACGCCCCACAACGAACAAATGTAGACAATTTTAATGGTCTAAACACCGAGTATTTTCTACTGTTTTTTCTTTTGAAACACTTTAAAAGTTACAACACATTCGTGTTTATGCTATAAACAAGTAAACATAACCATAACGACTAAGTCGTCCAATGAAAGTGAACGAAGTAGCTGCTCCTAGTCTTGACATGAAATCTTAAATGGGCCACATACATCGTTGTTATAGATCCAAGTAAGTCTTTGGGCCCTTTCCACTTGATGTTGGATAAGGTTTTCCTTGCCAGTCTTCCCAGACATACAAGAGACACATTTTTCCGAAACCTAAGTCAGTTGAATTGAGAATCCATCATGTTGCAACTTTTCAACTGCTATTCTTGCTGATGTGACCAAGACGACAATGCCACAAAGAACAGAGTCCAAGTCATAGTTGGCACTTTTGTTTCATACTTACAGCGCATATATAGGAATTAACCATTTGTATAGGAATCAACAAATCAATATTCAAAAATACCATCCCATGGGATACACTAAAATAAACCATGTTATTCCTAGAAACTTGATTGAATTTCATGAAGCGTTTAATGTAACCGTCATCGTACCAACGGAAACTGATATTAATTCCTCATAGTTATTAAGGAAAAAAAAAAAGAGCATAATGAGAATTATTAAAACAATAGCTAATCCGCTAGGGAAGTGATAATCTGAAAAAGCCAATTGCTTCAACACTTCACTATTGACCATGCCCACTACAAGCTAAGAGCCCTCGGCATTCAGTTACCTACTTGCCCCTAGACTCTGATAAGTTGTATACTCAATATGAGTACCTACAACCAGTGTTCATAGATCCATGATCAATCAATGGAAATAATTAAGTTCTATAGCGAAGATACCTGAACCACCACCAGCTCCAGAGGCTGCGTTCTTTTTCTTCTTAATACTCGGCGAAGGTACTAGAGGACAGTTCCTCTCCAATGTCCTGTCCACCACACACATGGAGATTGAGTCCTTTGCGGGATCTTCCCTCTTGGGTAGAGGGGGAATCTTGGGCTTGGGAGCATAAGCGTGCTTATTTTTCCCATTCCCTTGATTTTGTCCCCTGGCAGCCATTTGGGGTTGCGGTTTTTTGTGCTTTTTACCTTTCTGGACTTTACCCGCTCGAATAGCATTAGAGCAGGAGCTTTGTTCTTGGCAGAAGTTTAGAGTTTGCAAAGAGCTTTATAGCATAAGCTGTAACTCGTTAACTGTCTTCCCCAGGCTATGCATATTATAATTTTGCACAAACCCATCAAACTCCTTGCGTAGACCGATTAAAATCAGACTCACAGCAAGGCCAAGAGTCACGGGGTGCCCCAAACGCTCTAGATTGTCTATGTAGCTTTTCATTTTCAAAACGTACGAGCTAACAAGACTTCCCATCATTCCTGCTTGCAGAATGGAAAATCTCGGTAGTCGAAGAAGCTCATGTTCTGCTTTGCTGAGCAAGCAAACAAAATATTAACTCCTTTGCATTTCATTAGCAGAGAGTGGTTGTCAATATTTCGGTGGATCTCTGGCTCCATGGTCATGACATAAGACCAGCAATCTCTTATTGATCCTTTCACCCATCGCATTATGAAGCTGTAAGGATTTCAGAGAGCAACATGCTGACTCCGCTAGAGCTACAGGAGCAGGAGGAAGTTGCTCTCAAGGTAATTCAACTTATCCTCAATTTGATAGTACAATCCTGAGTTATCGATACAAAAATCATAAAGTTGGTCCAGTCAGTTTTTAGCTTCGCGAAGAAGCCCCTGAATACCGAATTGGTTAGCTGACGAGAGTTGTCATCTACAATTAGAAAACGTAATCAAATATTTCGTATTGTCGATAATTACAAAACTTTCTTAAAGAATAACTACCCAATTAATTACAAATAAGACTCAGATCCAACACTGATCTCCCCACTTATTACAAGAAGTCGACCAACGTGTAAACAAGTAGAAGCAAGAGAGAAAGCCGACGAGCTGTTAAATGCATGAATGCAACACTTAAATTTATGAGACTAGTGACAATAGTAACTCTTATAGAAATGTCAAAAAGCATATTTGATCTCAAACTTATGCCTCGGCCGAGGTCTACCCCAGTAACCTCGAGTTAAGGTCCACCAAAACAGAACGTGCGAAAATTGACATAGATCTGACCTATGAAAAAATTCGCCATGGGTTGGCAAGGCCCTGAGGTCTGACCAGAGAGGTCAAGCCAAATGCACGTGTTCTAGTTTTGGCTGGCATAGACTTAAAACTTCATATAAGGGTATACACATAAATATGTGAACAAAAGCGTGTACAAGAAAGCCTGCAAAACACTTGTACACAAAGTTAAGAAAACATTTTGTTACCATTGAAATAGACCACATTTTGTCAATGTTTCGTAGCTCCAATTTGACGCACAAAGAAGCGGAGAAACAGGGACAGCGCGAAGCTATTAAAAACGTCGACTTCTTTTGGGTAATCTTACATCAACCCCATTTCAACTTCTCTTATAGTTTAGTCCATAAAGGGTGAGCTGAACTTCCATTGAACTAATGTGATGCTATTTAATGTTAAATGAAACCCCTTTTTGTTAACAATAGAATTATGTGTGCCAATACATGGAGGTATTACAATGGATCAAACCCTATTTTACTCCTACATGGTCCGAGACAAATAATTCCCAAAATTCCCTCATATGCCAAAGCAAGTAAGGTGCGGGTAGAAAAAAAAAGACAAATTCAACCCATATTGTATTGCGCATTTAAACAACTAAAGCTTCACAAGAATCAAATTCATAGTAGTAATGTTCCGAAATTAATTTGTCCAAAAACCCGTTTTCGCAAAAAACACATCACTATTCACAGGAGAATGCTTAATAACTAAGACATGTTTAAATCCAAATTTCTCTATAAGTATAGTCCGGTTTTGTTAGTGTTTCATAAAAGTCTATATTGTCAAATATTGGACTCAGACACAAGGCAAATCACAATAAGCAATTAAAACAGACTAAAATATTGGATACTAAAAATTGAGGAACAAACTCTATCATGAAAGCATAAAATCACATAAGCCGTCGATTCTCATACAAACTTATAGATATAGATGTTCCTTTTGATAAAACCTATAGCTTATTGTTTGCATTTTCTGTCTTTAATATGTGTTGTTGTAAGTTATTTTTATTGCATTTTATTTCTTTTATATGTTTTGCACTATTCTATATTTATTTACGTCCACTTATAATTATTACTATTATTATGAAGCAAACCCGCCCGTCGAGCGGGTCATGAAACTATTATTTTATATATCACTTATTTCTTTATTATCTAATAACTAACACATGTTTGTTGTATGCATGGATAATCAATTGTGAAACATACTTGAATCCTTGATCTTTGGTTGGAAGGTGGACTCTAAACATGTGATTATGAAATTGTTGGATTGTATATTTGTTTCCAGTGTTGGAATTTAACAATCAAGTTAACCAATTAACTCTTATGAGTACGCAGCGGATAGATCTAATCTAGTATAACAATTAACATACATATAAAACACAATAAGGGACATGAATAATAAATAGGAACATACCCTTGAAGTCACCAGCAAATGTCACGAAACCAAGTGTATGAAACTAGTGACTAAATTGTCTCCTCTATGAGTGCTCACACAAACACGTAAACAAGCACGCCCGAATGCTAGTCCACACTTCACGTATAACCCAAACAACAATTGTAAACCAAAACACTACCTGATTAGTATCCAAAAACCACCCTTGTACAATGAACCGAAAATCAGAAAGTGCTTCTAGGGTTTTAACCGAATTCGGTT
>BQNB010032484.1:0-53130 GCA_026074375.1 Tanacetum coccineum | reverse complement strand
AAAGCATAAAGGTTTAAAATAGACCTTATGATGTATGATGATGATGAGAAACAAATGCTAAACCCGTGTTTAGCCTTAAAACCCAAGCTTGCACTTAAGAAAACCCTTGTTTCCAAATAAAAACCCAAATCTTGATTTCTTGCTTCAATACTTGTAAATAATTAATCAAGGCTTCAAAATACTTTGAGGTATCTTAGATATGATATGAGAGTGTATGTAAATAGGTTATAAAAATTTTGTATGGATTGTTAAAGGGGTGTATGTTTGCCGAAGCTTATAGGTGTGTTTGGATAAGGGCTTGTAGGGGCTTATTGGGGCTTGGGCTTTTAAAATAAGTCGGCTTATAAAATAAGCCACGTTTGTCACGCGGGCTTATGAAGTCATAAGCCTTTATAAGCCCCAGCCCCAGCCCATTTGCCAAACAAGTTTAAAAAAATACAAATTTTAATTTCGGCTTATAATAAAAGCCCCAGCCCCAGCCCCAACACAAGCCCCAGCCCTAGCTCCAGCCCATTATGCCAAACATACCCTATATGTGAGCTAAAGGGAGTATTGGTTTGATTTTTGTAAAGTGTTTTTGCTTGTATGAGTTTTCCTACTAGTAGATACATGTATATATGGTATAGGATTAGTCAAGGAGACAAGGTAAGGTCTAAAGGATGGTCTAGGTCATGGTCTTGGTCAAATAGACAAGGTATGGGTAGGCTTTAATGAGAAGGCATGGTGTGGTTTAAATGAGGTATGGATGTACATTTGACCAAAGTGGATTTTCTTGATATATCTTTGTATCATTGCAAGAATTTAGGCAATAAGATGATATAGGTGATGATATAGATGTTTATAATTGTTTATATTGGGTATAAAAGTGGGTATTTGTTGAAGCGTAGAAAAGTTTTCGTGGTTCCGGGAGTGCCTAAACGCAATTTATCGCGAAACGTAAACACTTTACGTATCCGATAAAAATAAAATGAACAAGTTAATAATTATTCTCAAAATAATTATATAACCCTTGCTTGATGTAAACATTTAATTGTTTGATGCCCGTTTACATTGACCGCTAATTTTTTTTAGCTTACGCGATTTAAACTTAATTCATGAAATTACAAGCAAACGCGTACAATGCTAAAAATAAATAGCACGTTTATCGACGTCGTCAATGACTTGAAAACACAGGGTGTTATAAATATCAAAAACGGGCAAAGTTTGAATTAACTGATAGAGAACGAAAAATTGATGAACAAATGAGAATAATTATCTCAGACCGAAATAGAAAGGAAACTTCGTTAAAATCAGAACTTCATTCAGCACAAATACTACTTGGTTCTACCGTTGGCCATTATAAGTCAAAGACAGAAGAAGTAATCATTTTGAAAAAGGATTTTAAACAAAAAGAAGACAAATTCCTTGAAGAGTATAAAAAGGCTAAAAGATAAGATTGAAGATAGATTATACAAACAGGATCAGTCTGTTCAAATGGTTCACATGTTATGTAAACCAAAATCGTTTTATGATGAAAAGAACAAGGTAGCAATAGGCTACAAAAATCCCTTATGTCTCCCGGCCATTCCTCTCCAAACCACTCAAAACTTGAGACCTTTTTAAGTTAGGTTAGGAATGATTGAAAACAAATCTCATAAAACATGTCATCTTCTCATTTTAAAGTCTTGTTTATATTAAATACATTCCGATAAATTTGTCAAACTTACCATTTCATACCGAAATGTTTACGCATTTTTAATTCGTATAAACATGCCTCAATTAAAATGTCACTCAATTGGTCATGTCTAGTCGTTTCACAAAAACTTTATCTCGCCTCTATTTCTTTTAGGATGGTTAATATCTTCGTCCACAGTTTCTGCTATCCAACTTTAAGACAACCTCGTTTCTCGTCGTGTGATTGTTCTATGAACATTCACAATACTCGAGAAGAGCTACATAACTTCGCTAATGAAGTTCATCGTATGCTAACCGTCACCCGTCATGACATTGTTAAGCTCATCGTTTCCGTCTTTATTTCTCTTCACTTATTCTTTTTATTTCTCTTCATTATGTTCGGATGAGCACGAGTTAGAATGGAAGGGAAAACATACCTATTCACATATATCATTTAACCAAATACTCTCAAGAACTCACATATGTGATTCTTGTTCATTAGAAAATGAAAAACCAAGTCAACCTCACTACTACCAATCTCAAGTCATCCACCTAGTCATCTTCTCAAGAAGATTCAATATGTAACCATTCACCACAAATGAATTTCGTAATAAAATGTGTCTCATCCTTATATCCTGACACTCATAAGCATGTGTGCCTATGTTGTCAAAAGTCAAGTGAATTTCGTAATGAAATACGTCTCATCCAATCATTTCCACTTTTTAGCAAAGTGAAGAACACAAAGAAGATATTCAATCTTCAAGTGTTGTTAAGTCATTACAATGTCGAGTCTTTTACTTTTCTTCCACCATTTTCACCTTTGTTCGTCAATATTAACAACCAACAAAACACCCAACAAACCTATTGTCAACACCTTCCCTTTCCATTCATGCTCATCCTTCTTCATTTATGTTCTCTCCTCAAATCATCCTTATCATCAACATTTAGTTCGACCTAAAGTCTTACGATAATGTTTATCCTTAAACACCCCAAACATAAAAAGCATATATAATGCTTAACAATGAAACCTTGAGGACTTAGGAATTTCTCAATACAACCCTTAGTCTATTTAAATCCATATCATAATCTTGGTTAGATGATGATACCATAAGGAACATATCAAAATACTTCATACTCCTTATCCAAATGACATCTTGGAAGATGTCATTCTCATAATAATAGTGTGTCAATCAATAAACGAATGTTGTTCTCGTTTGTTAAGGTCGGTATTATATCGAAGGGTGTTGGTCAAGTCTTAGTCATTAAGCATATGTCGGTCGAACCATATCATTGGTTCCTAAACATTCTCATGTCTTGCACCCCGTTAGTGTATTGATATATATAGCTATCATCGTTATTATATATATGTGAACTTTTCTACTAACTTTTTCTTTTGTAGCACACTTCTGTAGCTTGATTCCTTGGTGCCCCAAACAAGGGGGAGCATACACCGAGGGGGAGTTGCAACCGTTATGACATCTACACATTTCTTGATATGTGTATTTCACCCCTATAATATTACTCTTATATATATATATATATATATATATCTGCTAGAGTCAATATACAATGGGATGCAAGTGTCATAGGAGTAAAATGAGCTTAAGGGTATCAAGGCTTCACTTAGGATGATGCAAGCTCGCCTCTTTGGTTCAACGACTAAAGTTTAGCAAAAGTCTCATCTTATGGAATGAATGGCTTAGAGTGTCCACCTTTTTGTTTCAATAAAAGGGGGAGAAGAAGTGTAAACAAGTAACTTATACATTTTACTATGAGTTATAGTTTACATATTTTGTCATCATCAAAAAGGGGGAGATTGTTGGTACAAATATTACGATATTTAATCTATACATTCTCTTCATGTTTTGGTGATGACAAACATGTAACTTATAACACATAACGTAAAGTGCTTAAGTTACTTGTGATCACAAATCATCAATGCATTCATACGACAACATCTCTCGACATCTCAAGTCTACTTCAACAAAGTTTTCACCCGACGTAAATCACTTAAGGTATGAATAAATAAATGCTTAATTTATTTTATGATCAAAGGAATTTTTATTTTTCTTAAACCTTACATTTTTATAAAAGGTAACAAATATTTTTAAAACTTATACAAAACATTTTTGTATTTAGAAGAAATGTTTTATTCAAAATAAATATTTTGAATTCAAATTTTCTACCTAAAAACGACTAGAAATGTTCCAGAAAACACCTCCCCAGAAAAAGACAAAAGCGTTTTGGTCTGGGCGGCCCCCTTAAAGTTAAGGGGACTGGCACCCTAATTAAGGGGACCGGCCATAGTAATTAAGGGGACCAGCAAAGTAAAAACACTCCTCGGTTTGCCTATAAATACTAGACTAATCCCCACTGATTTTCTCACCTTTTGCACACACTTTCTTTCTATACTAAATTAGTTTATACTTTCCTTTCATTCCTTTGATCATTTAATCTTAAGCATTTATTTCCAAGTGATTCAAGCTAATTTCTCCAAGTGCAAGAGAAGAACTTTTGTTATCATTAAGATACAAAGTTATGTAGGTTGGTTAGTGCATTCGTGACATGTCTTACAATCTCAATGTATAGATCGAGTCCATGTATTCCAAACTTGTGTAAGAGTTAGATCATGATGATCATGGTGTGTATAGTTGTTAGATCATGATGATCATAGGAAGTTTAGATAGATCGGTGTGATCAAGGTAGTATGTAGTTAAAGTGAAGTTGTGAAGTGAGGTATAGAAAGGTTGTGAAGGGTAGAGAAGTTGTGAAGTGAAGTGAAGTGAAGTTAAGTTGTGAAGTGAAGTGGAGTTGTGAAGAGAAGTGAAGTTGTGAATCGGTGTGAAGTAGTGTGGTTAGAAGTTGTGATAGATTGGTTCTAGCTAGGATTAGAACTCGACATCTAGCTTAGTGTCGGAAAATTATGTAAGCAACGTTGTGTGGTTTTCTCCGCCGAGAAGGGAGCTTGTTGGCTAGTGAAGTAACTCTCGAGTTGGGTACTCGGGGAGTGGAGTATGGCGAAAAGGTGCTTCTTGACCGAACCACTATAAATCATCGCGTCCGGTTTGCACTTTCTTTTACTTTTCGCTTTGCGTCTTTATTTACCTTATCGCCTTACCTTTATATTTGCATTAGATCTATATGTGCGTTGATTATTGCTTATATTGTTTGGACGATAATTGTGTGATGGATAGAAGTTAACATTATCATTGTGTTTATATTGCTATGACATGTTCTAGTGGAAAATTATGTAAGCAATGTTGTGTGGTTTTCTTCGCCAAGAAGGGAGCTTGTTGACTAGTGAAGTAACTCTCGAGTTGGGTACTCGGGGAGTAGAGTAGGGCGAAGAGGTGCTTCCTGACCAAACCACTATAAATCATCGCGTCCGATTTGCACTTTCTATTACTTTTCGCTTTGCGTCTTTGTTTACCTTATCGCCTTACCTTTATATTTGTATTAGATCTATATGTGCCTTGATTGTGGGGGATGTGGTGTGCGTGGTGGGTAAGGGTGGTGGGAGGTGTGGGGGGGTACTGTGTTGGGGGGGCAGGGTGTGTTGGGGTTATTTGATGGGGGGGGTGTTGGGGTGGTATGCTGGCGGAGTGGGTGGTGTGTGAGTGGTGTAAAAATTTTCTTATTGCCATCTGTACCATGATGGTTAATTTGTTCATAAACATGTTTTAAGTTTTTAAATGGAAACGTATTCACCCCTCCCCCCCTCTATGATTTCCATAGAGGCTGCTTTCGGTTCTACCAAATGTAGGAAATGACCTCCGGCCTTGCAAAGAGTGGAGATCAAACCCTTGACCTTTGTCTTCAGAGACAATGGTGATAACCACCTGATCTAACCTTGCTATGTTTTTACTGTGATGTATGATTTCTCTAGTAAAGAAAATACGCAAAAGTTGTAGATTAAGCAAGATATATATAAATTCAAATTTTCTATATTAAATATAACATCTTATGTTTTTGGCTTCTCAAGAAAACAACTAAATGTTCATTATGTGGTGAATCATTTTTCATGTTTAGAGCACGAGGTACAGTTTGTGATGTCGTGTCGTGCCGTGGTGCAAAAGTGTGCCACATCAACACTTTTTTTCCATAACACCAATTAAATACAAATTCAAATTTCATTAATTAAAAAACATTAAATTAAATAAAAAACAAATACATAAACTTAAATAAAAAAGTACGTGAAATAATATACGACAACAATTTAAAAATTAAAATATCTCCCCCGGGTCGCGTCTTACATTGCCTCGATCTTTGCCGCGTTCTCCGAATTCATCCTCGTAGTGTTGAACGTAAGTATCTGGTATGTGTTTAATTACACACACCTTTTACCTTTAAAAACAAGTTAAAATGACCAAAAACGGACTTAAAATGCCAAAAATATGCTTGTTTTGCTAAATGTGTTGTGCAGGAACGGATATCTAAGAAAAAGACGAAAAACGAAGCCAAAACGACAAAACCGGACACGGAATGGAAAAGCGTGGAAAAGACAAAGTCAAGACAAAGCCCAAGTATGAAAAAGTCAACCAAAGTCAACCCCGACAAATCCAAAGGCCACAAGTGAAGAAAAATAAGTTTAGGGACTTAAATTGCCAAGTCCCTAACTTATTTAATAAAGGAAAAAGAAGGAAAATCTTGCAAGGGCTAAAACTGCCAACTGCCCAAAGTATTAACCACAAGGGCCAAGTCTGCCAAGTCCCTAAAGATATAACCCACAAGGACTTGTGGTGTAATACCCTTTATAACTCTCAAGGGGTGTTTCTGCCAATATCCAAAACTTTCATATAACACAAGGACGTGTGATGCAACTAGTGATATAACCTTGAGGGACTAATCTTGACAAAACCCCAAACTTCACCCCTGGAGTTTAAATTACTGTATATATCTTCTACACATCCTTTCCCGCCAAATCCACAATCCCCACTTCCTGTCATTTTCAACCTCGTTGACTCCCCACATCCTCCAAATCCATCACAAACACTTTTCCCCCACCTCCCCAACCTGGATGTGTCAAGAATGGCAATCCAAAATTCCCTCAAAAATCTCTCATCAAAGGTTGTTATAACTCGGATTGGGCACCAAGGTAAATGAAGGGCCAGGATTTGTTTGAGTTTCTACTCTCATAACAAACACAAGTCATTTCTGTGTCTACAAAGAAACACACCAAGGAAGAAGACAAGAGACGACCTAACCTCTAGCTTATTTGCTATTTAAGCCTTTGTAAGCCCTTGAGGCAAAGTAGTTTTTTTTAGAGTGTAGTTTTTTTAGAAGTTCAGTTTTAGTTTGCTAAGTTTTAAACTAGCTTTTATGTACTTGTGATTTTTAATGAAAATTGAGGTTTAAGTTTCAAATTGTGTTTTTTTTTTTTTTTTTTTTTTTTTTTTTTTTTTTTTTTTTTTTTCTAAATTCTTATTTCTTTTAGTCTCCTTATATAGTCTTTATAACCTGTTGTTAAACTTTGATACAAAAATTTAAGGCAAATTTAAAAGAAAAAAAAAACGGGTTACTGTTTGATCAAGCTATGGATGAATGAGCAATAATGGATGGCTCATTGGTATTCTTAGTTTAGCTTATTTATAAGCTTGGGTAGGTTCTAGAGCTTATTAGGTTTCACACAATCCTGTTTTGAGCAAGGATTAAAGGTATGATTTCTTTTAAATTTTAGCTTATTGTTACTGTAGCATTGCTTATTGTGGCTTATTTTCAGCTTATCTATGTCTTTTGTGCTTATTTGTGTTTATTTATGCTTAAATATGCCTCCTAGTTGCTCTTATTTCATTTACATGCAAATTGCTTAAAAACTGCCTAATATAGCTTATTTCTGTCATTAGCTTATTAGCTTTTAAAAGTGCTTATCTCTCTTTGCTTTTCACTTTTTAGTGCTTATTATTGCATGTTTGCTAGTTAACTTCAAAAGTTTTAGCTTAATTCAGTTTTTGTAAGCTTTAAAATCCAGTTTTAGAATATAAAGGGGTGTTTGGGTTAAGTACTAAAACGGGTCAAAAATGCATTGTTATGGGTTGGTGTCATATTGGTTAACTTTGGCTTAAAGAATTAAGCCTTTTGAGTATTGTTTTTCAAGTTTTTATGTTCAAGAAGTGCTTTTCAATGTTTTCTAAATTTAACACTTAAAGTCTTGTAGTTTTAAAAGACGCTACAAGAGTTTATTTGGTTAAGCCCTTGTTATTGAGTTGAGTTTCTAAAGCTGTGCTATTTGTGTGTCTAAACAAAGTTTACATAAAGAGTTTTGGGTTCATTTGTTTCACTCTAAGTCAAGTAAGCCATTATTTTGTTGTCACTTGTTTAAAGAAAAAGTCCTTCTTCAAAGACTAAATTCTGCAGTTTAATTAGTTTTTTAGCAAATGAATTTTTGAGACAAGCTTTTCATAAGCCCTTTTCAATCTGTTTTAACTTTGCTTTTGATTTTAAGCTTAATTGACAGCTTATTTTTAAGCTGTCAATATAAGCCCCTTGTCTTTAGTCCATTTCCCCTGGTGCTAAGGGGTTGTCTTTACACCCACTGTTCTAGCTTATTAAGGGGCCTCAGCCCAAGCTTTTGGCTTTTCTAAAAAGCCAATAAGCCCTTTTTTAAGCCCCTTTAGTTGTAGCCTTTAGCTTGTATTCTAGGAAGCTTATTTTTAAGCTTAAAGTAGGTCCTTGACTGTTTTTACTTAGCATAGTGTAGGGATTGCTTATTTTCTTTTCTAGCTTATTAAGTGCTATTTAATTATTGAATTCAGTTTCTTACTTGCTTATTTAGATTGTTTGTTGCTTGTGATAGCTTATTGTCCTTTCCATTGCTTATTTAGTGCAAGAAAAAGCCACATTTTCACCCTAGCAGTACTAACTCCAAAGTTAGTACTGCTGAGGGTATTAAGCCAACTTTTGGCTTATTGGGCTTCTTCCCATTGCTTATTTTTGTTCCTAATAGTCCTTAATGATGGTGTGTTAAGTTGTGTGTGCTTATTTGTCTTTTTCCATTGTTTATTTTGTGTTAACAGCCAAAAAGATTTAGCCATTTAAGCCTTAAGCTTATTTAGTCTTTCTGTCTAGTTTAAGCCATTTTCAGCTTATTTAGTTGTACATTTTAATTCCTAGTGCTTATTTAGGTTAGGATAGATAGCCCCTTTTAGCTTATTAGTTCAAGTTCTAGCTTAAGTGTCCAAAAAGTCACCAAGTAAAAGCCCTTTTGCCTTAAAAGCTTATTTAAGCAAACTGTCCAAAGAAAAAGCCCTTTTTCAGCTTATTCATAAGCTTTTCTAAAAAAGTTGTAGTTATAAAAATTGTTAAGCTCAAGGAGCTTAACAAGTTTGTTTGAAAAAGTTTTTTAAAAAAAAGGGGAGATAAGGGGTGACCCGGGTGAGCAAGACTCGAACCCGGGCCTCTACCCTCAATACACCCCTCTTTTATAACAAGTCTTACCGCTGTGCCCTTGGGTCTTTTCTGAAAGACTCTTGGGCACTTAGCTATATAAGGGTGTTTTAACCCTTAAAGCTATAAGCTGTTTCCAGCTTATTTCGAGCTTATTTATAAGCTCAATTTTGGGTTTCTTATTTTTCGTAGGATAGTTGTAGTGCAAAGTAATTTAGGTAATTTTTTCAGAATTTTTAAAAATAGTTTAGTATTTTTTATAATTTAATTTAGTTAAAAGTTTAAAAAATTCATAAAAAATACAAAAATTATCAAAAAAATATTTTTCTTTTTTAGAAAATTTTCTTTAGTCATAATTTACGTAGAAAAACTATTAAAAACTATCGTAGGTTAATTTTTCAAAGTCTTTTTGATTTTTATAAGATCGGGGTCGGAGTACAGATTTTGTTTGACTCGTTTTTTGGTCAACGACCTCGTTTTCAGTTTCTAGTCTTTTCATTCTTCATTATTAGTCCCCTAGAGTAGTTTAGAAGTAAAAATTTCTTTGTAGGGTTAATTTTGAAGATTTTAGGTTTTTGACCCCTTGTTCGGGATTCGTGCTCTCGTTTTTCAGCTTAATTTCATAATTTTTAGGTTTTTCTTAATCGTTTTTGTTTGTTATTGTTTAACTTAGCTTTCCACACTCTCAAATCATTTCTCTCATTCAAACTCCAATCTTCCGACTGTATCGATTCTCCAGTCCAGCCTCGTTGGGGATAAACGACCCGGGAACATTCTATACTACTTCTCGGTTTCATTGATTGTGTTTTTAAATTATACTTACTATATATTTTATATTTTATTATATATTATATATATTAAAAGGTGTGGTTTAAAAATTATCAATCAATTTTTGGCGCCGCTGCCGGGGAGGTTGTGAAGCCGATTATCGTTCAGTTTGTCAAGAAGTGTTTGAATCTGTGAATATTATCATATAAAAACTAAAAAAAACAAAAAGTACAAAAATATTTTCATTTTCTTTTAGTATAATTATCAATTAAAAAAAAACCAAAAAGATAAAAACATTGTCTTTAATTATCAATAAAATTCACAAATTGGTAAAAATACCAAAATATAATATTCTCAATTATGCCAAAATATTCATATTCTCAAATGAGTATTATCATAATAAACTTCGGTAAACCTTTGGGGTTTTCAGCATCGGAACAAAAAGATTTAAAAAACGTGCCTTTTGTGTCATCTTCGAGCGAGTCCCTTAACGGTCACCTTTTAAAAAGATTAAACAAACTCTAAGAGGGGTATAAGGCGGGTTGTTCCTAGGAAATTACGTACCTAATGGGAAAAGGTTTTTTAATAGCTTAGCGCTTTCCTATTCCTCCGCTCCTTTTGGTGCGTTTTTCTTTTTGATAAGGTGGTTCACACCCCCCAGAGAAGCTTGTCGATTATTAGGTTTAAGTTGCTTTTTCGTTGTCCGTTATTAAATAAATGTGAATTTACCTTCGATAAACATCAAAAACCAAAAATAATTAGTTGTATAAAATTTACTTCTTAGTGTTGACAATCATTCCCAGACTCGTGAATCTTCAATAATCTACAAACACCAAGCTCTCTAGATGTTGTTGAGCCTTTTAATCTTGGAAGATCCTTTTGCAAAAATCATCCACCTCTCTTCCACCTACAATGGCTTTGATCAACGTTACCATGGCTTCAATTGCTCGAAGCACCCACCGAGGGTTACGATGGATCAATTGTTAGTCCCTGTAATCAATGCTTAAACTATGAGATGGTGCATGGTTTAATCAACCTTGTTCAAAACAAGCAGTTCTTCGGACATGACAAAGAAGATCCTCATGCCCACATTCGATATTTCAACAAGATCACTTCTACGATGAAAAATTCAGTTCCCGAACGTCTCAGAGTACGTCTGGTTAAAGCTTTTGATTGTCCCATTTTACCTCTGAGGTGCAGCCCGGATTTGGCTAGAAAAGAACCCACATACGATCGATTAAACTATAGGTTGATTGTTTTCCAAAATTCATCAACAAATTTTTCCCTCCTTCCAAAACAACAAATCTTCGAAATGAAATCATGAGATTTCAACAAAGATTTGATGAGACGTTTTATGAAGCATGGGATAGATTTAACGATCTTCTTCGGGCATGTCCACATCATGGATTTCCTGAATTGCATTCGCTGTACATTTTATAATGCCTTGAAAAACTCTAACGACCAAGATTCGTTAGAATAGCCGCGTCTTGGTGGCAACTTTTTGGACAAAATGTCGTCGTTGCCTAAGATTCATTGAAAGCAAGTCCAAAGTAAAGCAATTCACGAAACAAACACTTGTTGCCAAAGTGAGTGCGAGCACTTTCACCCCCGAACTCTTTCGAGTTGATGAGTTTAAAAGTAATGGTTGAAATTGTATTGAAAGGCTTTTACTCCTGACAAAAAAAATCTAATCTCCCGCTCACTCTGTCAAGCGGTTGAGCAAAGTGTGTTACTTGAGGTGGTGCTCATTCCTACAAACTTGTCCAGCCACTTTGGAAATTTTTTTAGAGATAATATCCTAGAATTATGTCTCTTCAAGCAGCGCATGCTAATTTCAACCAATGGAAACACCGGTTATAGAGCCCAGATTTCAAATCATAAATTCGACTCAGCGGTTTTCCTTCCCGGTTCAAAAATCATGTGCAAAATCAAGGAAATAATCAGAATCGTTACACCAAAAACGAGGAATTTCAATCAAGCTCCAATTACCAGTCCCCTGGTTCATCAAGGTCAAGGGTCTATCGACCTCAGGTTTTGTTCAACTCCTGCTTATCAAGCTCCAGCCTATCAAGCTCCAGTCACTCAAAAATTCAAGGCGTATCAAAGGAAGATTTCATTGTACGTAAAAGAAATGTTTGCTGTGATGAGGAACATGGTAAACTCAAGGTCAAATCATGCAAATCAATTGAGCAATCTCACCAGACAAGCTTTCCAAGTTTGTCGCTTCCAAACGCCTCCTACTTCGGGAACTCTTTATAGTATACACCGTTTACCTATCCCGAAAGAGGATTTTAAAAAGGTATTGTCCACTCGAAGAGGTGTTGCTTACTAGGGGACCACGATTTCCTATTACTCTTCTTCTCTCTAAAGTAATGGAACGTGATACATGGTCATAAAGGACACGTTGCATCCTTACTAACAAACGGATGCACCGAAGACGTCCCACCTTCGGTATTTGTCCCTATTGTCAATCAAGAATCGATCTCTGAGCCTGCAAATTGCTCAGTTAGGCCTCAAGACCTAAACAAAAAAAAGATTCAATTCCATTTCCTTCAAGAAGAAATGATGAAAGACGTCGTGAGAATGCTATCGACCAATTGTGAAAATTCTATGATAATTCTTTCGGGTTTGAGTTTCGAAATTTAGCTTTACGGATGCCTTGATGCTCAAGCCAAAAATTCGCCCTCGACTCTAAAAACCTAATCGGAACAAGGGAAAGTTGAGTGAAAGGGCTAGATCCCATTGATCGTGTATTGTTCAGCAATCTTCTCCTAAACTATGTTACAAAGAAACTTGGTGACCCTGGCGATTTCTCATTCCTTGAGAATTTTCCGGGATTAATTACTTAGCAACGCCTTGGCGATCTTGGTGCAAGCAAATAATCTTATGACCATTTTCCGTCTGGAACTCTCTCTTTCCGAACTAACCCCAACTTGCATGACGCTTGAATTAGCGGACCGTTCAATCTCTGAACCAATCGGTATCGCTGAAGACGTCTATGTGACGGTGGGAAAGTTCCAATTTCCTGCAGATTTCGTAGTCGTCGATTTTGAGCCAGACCCCCCGAGTTCCACTAATTCTCGGGAGGAGTTTCTTAAAGACAAGTCGTGCATTAATCGATGTGTACGAAGGCGAGATAACCCTTCGTGTTGGCAGAGAGGCCATTACATTCAATCTGGACCAAACTTCGAGGTACACGGCTGACTACAATCATATGACGGCAAACCGAATTGACGTCATTGATATGGCTTGTGAAGAATACTCTCAAGAAGTTCTTGGTTTCTCTGATGTGATCTCGAGTGGCAATCCCACTCCTTACTATGATCCAATCGTCTCTACTTCTTCTCCAACCTTAACTCCATTCGGGGACAGTGACTTTCTCCTTTTCGAAGAAGCCGACTCTTTTCTTGCTTTAGAGGATGATCCAACTTCACCTGGACGTTGATCCATCTTATTTTGACACTGAAGGGGGAATACCTTCTCCTCAAGCAATTCTCATCAGTGAACCACTCCTCCTCAAGGAAATTACTTTCCTGAAAATCGAAAAGATCTTATGATTTGTGGATGCAAATCATGAATATTCTTCCGTTAATGAGCCCCTGAGCTTGAACTCAAGACTTGCCACTCCTCTTTTGGGATTATGCATTTTTGGAAGGTTGATGACATGTTACCGTTCATTATTGCAAAAGACTTGAAAGATGAGGAAAGGCAGCTTAATCGAAGGTTTCTTTAAAGTCCCACAAGCGAGCCATCGCTTGGAAACTTTGATATCAAGGGTACTCAACCTAAGAGGTTTTGTACACACAATTCTCATGGAAGAGGACTAACGAACCTACGGTTTCAGTATCAAAGACGGTGTGAAATCCTAACATTCCACGATGTCATCAAGAAAGAAAGTTGAAAGCTTTCTTGACGGCCGGATTGAATTTATTCGATCTCTGACAGGTCCTTTATGGGTAAGCCCGGTGCATTGTGTACAAAAAAGGGTGCAATAAAACCGTCATGAATAATGATGATAATGATTCTTATAGAAACTCGAATTTTTTGGGGTGGTCCCCAAAAACCCAGGGTGGAGCGTTGCATCGACTACAGAAAGTGAATGGAGGCTACACGAAAAGGACCACTTCACACTTCCCTTCATAAATCAAACTGCTCGAAAGACTCGGGGAACCAATTCTATTGTTTCCTCGATGGCTTTTCGGAGTTATTTCCAGATTCCAATAGACCCGAAAGGAATCAAGAAAAGACAACCTTTACTTTCCCATACGGGAACACATTTGCTATCGTCGGCATGCCTTTTGGGGCTATGCAATGGCACCTGGCACGTTCACAACGATGTATGATTGCAATCTTCTATGACATGATCGAAAAAACGTTGGAGAGTGTTTATGGGATGGACTTTTCAGTCTTCGGGTATTCTTTCTCTACATGCCTACCCACTTGGACAAAATGTTTGTGAAACAGGTGTGAAGTACACCAATTTGTCCTAAACTGAGGAGAAAAGCCATTTCATGGTAAAAGAAGGACATTGTTCTTCGACAACAAAATCTCTAAATCCGGAATTGAAGGTCGATCGAGCAAAAGTTGATGTTATCTCCAAGCTCCCTCACCCGATACTGTAAAAAGGTGTCCGAAGTTTTCTTCGGGCACTCGGTTTTTTACCGACGATTCGTACAGACTTCTCCAAAATTGCCCGGCCAATGACTATCTGCTGGGAAAGAGACTCCATTTTTCTTCTCATAAGATGTGTATCGAATCCTTTAATACACTTATGAATAAATTGACTGAGGCTCGAGATGTTTGATTGCTTCCCTGACTGGGACTTGCCTGAACTCATGGAGTGATGCAAGTGATTTTGCCATATTGGGGCAGTCTAGGGCAACGATTGAACAAGCATTTCCAACCAATCCACTATGCCAGCAAAACATGACTGAAAGCTCAAGCACAATACACTACTGGATCCGAAAAAGAATTACTTTGCGGTAGTGTTTGCTTTTTGAGAAGTTTCGATCGTTATCTTGTTTTGTCTAAAAGCCATAGTGTATCACCGACCATTCTTGCTATCTAAAAGTATCTCTTCGTAAGAAAGATGTAAGGCAAGGACTGATGACCGGTGGATCCTTGTGCTCCAGAATTTGATGTGTATCTTCCGAGACAAAAAATAGGAGCAGAAAAATATGGCCGCCGTATCATCTTTCAAGACTAAGAACCCTCATCAAGATAAACTCGAGAACAAGGGAAACCATGAAACCGTTCCCGTCTCGAAACTCTTGGGTCGGTTTGCTCTTGTGTCTGATGTACCCCATGAGTTTGCAGACTTCACAAAACTACATGCGACGGAACTTCGTTGTCAGGGGAATGTCATCCCAACAGAAAAATAGTTTTTCAAAGATGTAAAACACTTATTTCTGGATGACCCATTATTGTTCAAAATCCTTCTTTCTTAGTTTTTCCTTTGTGCGGATCAAATGAGCGGCGGTGTTGTGCACGGGAAAGAAGTCTTCTCGACATTTCTCGAAGGCTTGCCACAATGGATCCACCGGGGGACAGTCACGGTGCAAATCTCACCGCCAAAAAGGTCTTTGATGCCGGAATTTTTTGGCACTTTCAATATACAAGGAATTGCACCACGAGTTGGTTAAAAAATTGTGACCTCAGTGCCAACGACAGGAAGTTTTTTTACAAAGGGATGAGATGCCTCAAAATTCATCCTAAGTTTGTGAAAATCTTTGACGTTTTGGGGCATCGACTTCATGGGACCCTTCCCATCTTTAAAAGGCTACAATAATACATACTTGTGGGCTTGATCGACTATCTGTTCAACATGTGTTGAAGCAAAAGGCGGCTCCTCCCCTCCAACGACGCGCGAGTAGTTTGCAAATCCTTAAATTCTCTTTGCCAGATTTGGGTGCTCCCCGTGCCATCATCAGGTGATCGTGGAACACATTTTTACAATGACCTGTTTGCAAAGGTTCATGCTTAAATATGGGAGTCACCTCTATCGTCTCTCCAACGCGTATCATCCAGACAAGTGGGCAGGTTGAAGTATCAAATCAGGTTTTTAAAAGTATTCTTGAAAGGATAGTGGCGAAAAAAACGTGCCTCTTGGATAGGACAAGCTTGATGATGCTCTCTGGGCCATCCGTTTTACAGGCATACAAAAACACACCAATCGGGTGTACTTCCATACAGCTTGTATTGGAAAGGCATGTCATCTACCGATTGGAGTTGGTGGCACAAAGCTTTACTAGCCCTATAAAAATGCAAACTTTGATCTCCAAACAACGGGTGATCAACGCAAAGTTCAGGCTCAATGAATTAGTGAACTGCGTGATCAAGCCTTATGAAAATTCTTTATCTACAAAGAGAAAACACTAAGAGAATTCATGACGCAAAAGATAAAAAACCGCGTTTTCAACGTCGGTGATCAAGTCCTCCTCTTTAACTCAATCATTAAATAATTTCTCCGACAAATTGAATATCCCGTTGGTCAGGACATTTACCAATTGTTCAGTCTTTCAGTATGACACCGTATGATTATCTCTGAACTAGGGCCAACTTCAACAGTAAATGGTCATCGTCTACAGCACTACTTTGGAGGTGATTCTCTGCTATGGATATCCCTGACCTTCAAACATTCCCTAAGAGACAACTGTATTTAGGGAATGTGGGTCAAGCTTCATTAGATGGACCCTAAAACAGCGCTTCGTGAGAGGCACCCATGTTATCTTAGTTTTTCCAGTAGTAGTAGTTGCTTGTCAACGAATAAGTGTTTAGTTGTTGTTGATGAGGCTTGCTCTTTCCTTTTCCGTGTGTTTGTTTTGTGCTGTATTGGTCCCAGGTGTCCCGGATTTTTGAAGTTCTTGTGCTATTTGTCCTTCGATACAAGAAACTCACAATCCTCAGCTTCATTGAGGAATCCGATATCCTAATTCTTATGACTATACGTTTATCTTTAAGCATGACTTCATAAATGGCTTAGGATTTACGTTAGAACCCTTCGTAAAAACTCGAGGACGATGTTTCATTCTGTATGGGAGGATCTCTCGATTTGATTTTTGCCTGCAGCCGTTGTTATCACGTAATCCCGTTTTTACCACCAAAATTTCAAAAAAATGAAAAAAATTTAAAAATTTTCAAAAATAAAATAAGTGTTTTGTCACAATTTTGACTTTCCTGCTGGGTAGAATAAGAATAAATTTTGACTCGACGAGCGTTGTCGGAGCTCTAGCTGTTTCCTTAGCCTTTAGGACTAAGCGTTCGACGAATACTCAGAAGAATTGTGAAAAACTGATAGTTTTGTTAAGTATGGGAGTTGTATGCTAACAAGGATTATTGGAAAATCTTAAGAGCTTCATGTGTATAATCTGTCCGCTTTTTCTCCCCATATGATTACTAAACCTGACTAATATACGTTGTACTTTTAGAATAAACTTAATCAAATATTTTTTATTAGTATTAGCAAAAACTTTAGACTTAGTTCAAATTTATACTTGAATTTTTCAAAAAGACGTTTTCCCAATATAAAAAAAATGATGAAAAATGCAAAAATATAATAAGTATAAACTGTGGGTTGATAAAAGTTTGCTGTATCTTGCCGGCTCACAACCGATGTTACAGCCTTCTAAAGAAAACCCATAGTAATAATTATCCGAGTCTGCATAAAGTTTGTGCATTCTGCCAGGGCCACAACCGATGTTGCAGCCTTTTAAAAGGTCAAGGGTTACAATTGCGTAAATAGTTAATGCTAAGTGTGAATAAAAGATCTCTTTTTGTTAAACTCGAATATGCTTTTGAACTTTGGCTATTATATTTTATAAGCTATGTGCATTACTGAAAACACCGAGAGTTTTGATAAAACCTAGGGTCCGTGAGTCCGATTTACTAGTCTCTGTGGGGTGTCAAAAGCCTGGTCACTTAACCGCAAGGTTGGGATGTGCCGAGACGAAAGTCGCTACATGGGATGATCTCGCCTTTAAACTCATTATTCTCGGGTGGAACGTGAAACATAGAATATTGCAAACATTGATCCATGGTTGAAATTCAAAATAGCACACACACATTCCTAGATTGTAATTTGTAGGGAGTGAAAAGTTTACAAATTGAAATATGGAGTAGTGTTAGCATCTATAAATCATAATTAAACAGTGATTTCGTTTTAAGCTTGGTTTGGAATAAGTGAAAAGTCGGGAACGATGAACTTATCCTTTTAGGGGCATTCTCGGATCGAAATGCATCTTGTTCTATAATCCCTCAAAGTTATTAAATAACGAAAGTCAAAACGTTCTAGAAAATTGAAAAATACAAAAAAATTGGTAAAGACGGGGGATTTTCAAAACTCTTGAGTCTTTTTATTCCTCGATGAACACTTAGCTTCTTTTCTAGTTATTAGTAGAGGCGTGTGTTCGAGATTCTTAGTTTTCTTAATGTTACTTCATAGGCATTGCGTGAGGACCTGGCTAATACCTTATAGTATGTGGGATTTTTGGTATGTGTTTAATTACACATACCTTTTACCTTTAAAAACGAGCTAAAATAACCAAAAACGGACTTAAAATGCCAAATATATGCTTGTTTTGCTAATTGTATTATGCAGGAACGGATATCTAAGAAAAGGACGAAAAACGAAGCCAAAACGACAAAACCGGACTCGGAATGGAAAAGCAGGAAAAAGACAAAGTCAAAGTCAAAGCCTCAAGCTGCCAAAAAAGTAAACCAAGTCAACCGACAAATCCAAATGTCAACATCTGTGAAGAAATATACGTTTGAGGGTCAATTTGCCAAAACCCTAAACTTATATTTAAAGAGGAAAGGAAAAGAGAAAAATAAGACAAAGGGTGAAAGCTATGCCTAAATAACAATGTCTATACTCAAGGGACCTTAATCGTCAAGTCCAAAGGAGTTATAACCACCAAGGACGTGTACTAAAATTGTTGTTATAACCCTTGGGGACTTGTTTTGCCAAGCCCCAAAGTTATTTACCACAAGGACGATGGATTGCAAGTGACATATCAATTTGAGAGGCCGATTTTGCAAAAAACCAAACCCTTTCCTTAATAGTTTTAAAAACACTGTTTATCCCCTTTCTCTTTTTCCCGCCTAATCTCACAACCCCAAAACCTGTCTCTATCACCCTCGTTTGACTTCCCATAACAATCCAAACCTCTCCAAATCCATAACCCCACACCCCACATGGGATTGCCATGTTGGCAATCCGAACCCACAAAAAAAATTCATCAATGGCTTATAACTGTCGACTTGGGCTTCAAGAAAAAATGGAGGGCAATGATTTGTTTTGTTTTTGCACTCTAACAACAAGCACACCCCCTTCTTGTGTCTACAAAAAACACAAAAGGAAGAAGACAAAGAGAAGAGCCTAGTCGTATTTTTCTATAAAAAGCCTTGTAAAAGCCATTGTGGCTGTGAAGTAGTTTTTAAGTTTTTTTTACAAGTAATTTTAGTTCAAGTGTAGCTCAAGTTAGTGTTTAAAAGTTTAAAAGTTTTTTGAACTTGTACTTCGATTTTAATGAAAAAATTCAGTTAAGTGTTCTAAGTTAAATTTGTCTTCTTCTAAATATCTCTTAAGCTTTCAGTTAAGCAAATCTTTTATAACCTGTTTTAGATAACTTTTAAGGAAAATTCAAAAGGGTGACAAAGGTACTGTTCTATTGAAGCTTGGATGAATAAGCTATTATGGATGGCTTATTGGGTTATGGCTTAGTTTTAGCTTTAGTTATAAAGCCTAGAGGGTGAGGAGTTAAAACTTAATTAAGTCTTCATAGGAAATCCTTTATGATCAAAGGATCAAAGGTAAAATTTCTTTCAAATTTTGCTTATTACTGTAGCACAGCTTATTTAGCTTATTTTTCAGCTTATTAATATCTTTTTATGCTTATTAGTGTTATTTAATGTTTAAGTATGTTTTTAATGCCAAAAATAAGCTTGTACTGTCACTAGCTTATCATCAAATTTAAGTGCTTATTTGTTTTTCTTTTTATCTTTTTTATGTCTTAAATAGCTTAAGTAATATTAGTCTATTTAAAATTTCAGTAAAATTTAGTTTATATAAGTTTTTAAACCACTTTTTAAAAATTAAGGGGTGTTTGGTGTTTGGGTCGCACTCAAAACGGGTCAAAATGGCTTTGTCTATGGGTTGAGGTCATCAAGCTAGTTTAAGCTTAGATTTTTAAGCTTATTTAAGCTGTTTTTAAAAGATTTTTAGTTTGAAAATTGTTTTTCAAAAGTTTATAAACCATCTTTGGAACTGTGAGATTTTTTAAAAAAAAGGCCACAAGTGCTTATATTCATAAGCACTTGGATTCTGAGTTTTGGTTTCTAAAAGTGAGTCTTTTGTGTATCTTAAACAAGCTGTCAACACCTTGGTGTCTTTTGACTTTTGAGTCAAAAATCACCAAGTGTTTTTAGTGTCAAAGTTTTAAAAAACCAAAAGCCTTTTTCACTGTCAAAATTCAGCAAGTTTTTATGGTTTATAAAAGTCAAAAATTGGTGCACAAGTCCATTAGTGGGTACTTTAGCGGTTTTCACTTTTCTTTTTTATTTAAGCTTTTTTGACAGCTTTTAAAAACCTGTCAAATAAGCCACTTGAGTTAAGCTTTAATCTCCCTCACGGTGCAAAATGGGAGATTTTAAGCCCCTTTTTTCTTAAGCTTTTAGTGTACTTAAGCCCAATTTCTTGGATTATCTTGAGAGCTTTATAAGCTCTTATTTAGCCCTTTAGTTTCAGCCCTTAGTAAGCTTTCTAGATAGCTTAATTTTAAGCTAAATCGAGCCTTTCATGTTTTTAGTTAGTGTTGTGTTAGGATTGTTATTTTCATTTTGGGGCTTATCAGCTTATTTCATTCGCTCCTTTGTGCTCCTACAATTATTTAGAATAGCTTGTTATAAGATTTTTGCTTATTACTCCTTTTACCTAGCTTATTTGTCCAACACCTTAAGCCATTTTAGCCTTTTAAGCTTGTTTCAACTTCTGTCATTAAGCCCTTTTCCCAGCTTATTTAGTCTTAGCTTTTAAGCTCATTAGTGCTTATTAGGTTAGCTTAGATAGTTTTCTTAGCTTTTTGTCCAGGCTTAGCTTATTTTGTCCCACCACAAGTGCGAAATGGTCTTAGCCATTTTAGCCTTAAAGGCCACTTTAAGCAAACTGTTCAACTTTTAAGGTAATTTTGAGCTTTTTGAGAGCTTTCATAATAACTTGTAGTTGACAAAGTTGTTAAGACCCCGTGCTTAACAACTTTGCTTTTACAAAGTTTTCCGAAAAAAGAAAGGAGACAAAGGGTTGACCAGGTGAGAAAGACTCGATCTCAGGGTCCTCAACCCTCTAACAACCTTTTTTTTATAACACAACACCGACGCGCCCTTCGGGAATTTTCTGTTCATAGTCCCAAGGGCTTGAATTACTTATAGGCATTTTGGCTCTATATGGTAATAAGTGTTATCACAGCTTGAGTTTTTGAAAAAAAAAAGGAAAGACAAGAGGTCCGGGTGAGCAAGACTCGAACCCGTGACCTCTCGATACATTCCCTCGTATTTTTTGTAAAATTTTCAGAATTTTTCGTAATCATTTACTATTTTTTATAATTTAATCTAGTTAAAACTTTTAAAAATTCATAAAAAATACAAAAATTATCAAAAAAATATTTTTCTTTTTTAGAAAATTTTATTTTGTCACATAGTTTGTAGGAAAAATTTAAAACTTTTCGTAAGGTCATTTTTACAACTTTTCATTTTTTAAAGAACGGGTCCGGGTTCGTTTTTTGTGTTGACTCGTTTTTGGGTCAAACGAACTCCGTTTTCGGTCTAGTCTTTGTCATTCTTCGTTATTTGTCCCGTAGAGTAGTTTAGAAGTGAAAATTTCTTCGTAGGGTTATTTTTAAAGATTTTAGGTTTTTCCCCCTTTGTTCGGGATTCGTGCTCCCGTTTTTCAGCTTAATTTAGTAATTTTTAGGATTTTCTTAAACGTTTTAGTTTGTTATTGTTTAATTTGACTTTTCCACCTTCTCAAATCAATTCCTTCCTTCAAACTCAAATCTTCGACTGTACCGATCTTCCAGAACAGCCTCGTTGGGGAATTAACGACCCGGGAATAGTTTATACTGCTCCTGGCATCATTGATTTGTTGATTTTAGTTTTTCTACTATTATATATTTTATTATTTATTATATTATATATATAGTTAAAAGAACTTAATTTAATCAATTTTTGGCGCCGCTGCCGGGGAGGCTGTGATTCCGAAATCGTTGCTGTTGATTATCCGTGTTTGAATTTGTGCATACAATCTAAAAAAAAAAGTACAAAAAATATTTTCATTTTCTTTTTAGTATAATTATCATTTAAAAAAAAACCAAAAAAAAAAATCAAAAATCTAAAAACATTGTCCTTAATTTACAAATAAAATTCACAAATTGGTAAAAGCCAAAATATAATATTCTCAATCGAGGTATTATCATAATAACTTCCGGTAAACCTTTGTGGTTTCCAGCTCGAACAAAAGATTTAAAAACTTGCCTTTTGTGTCACTTGCGAGGTACGGTTCACCTTTAAAAAGATTAACAAACTCTAAGAGGGGTATAAGGCGGGTTGTTCCTAGGAACTACGACCCTAAAGGAAAAAGGTTTTTAATAGCTGCGCGCTTTCCTATTCCTCCGCTCCTTTGTGCGTTTTTCTTTTCGAAGAGTTACCGAGAAGCTTTTTGATTAGTAGGCTTAAGTTGTCTTCTTCATTGTCCGTATTAAAATAAATTGTGAATTTACTTTCGATAAACCAAAAAAAACCAAAAAAAAAAATTAGTGTAAATTTTTCTTCTTAGTGTATGCACACTCGTTCCCAGACTCGTAATCTTCATAATCAACAACACCAAGCTCCTCCAGCTGTTGTTGAGTCCTTCAATCTCAGGATGGGACCCTTTTGAAATATCCACCTCATCCTCCACCTCCAATGGATGATCAACGTACCATGGCTCAATTGCTCGAAGCACCCACCGAGGGTTACGAAGATGCAATTGTGTCCCGAGATCTCTATGCTAACTTTGAGTTAAAGCATGGTTTAATCAACCTTGTTCAGAACAAGCAGTTCTTCGGACATGACAAAGAAGATCCTCATGCCCACATCCGTTATTTCAACAAGATCACTTCTACGATGAAGTTCCCGAACATCCCGAGTACGTCGGTAAAGCTATTGCTTTTCCCATTTTCCCTCGAGGGTGCAGCCCGTGATTGGTAGAAAAGATCCCCCTCGTTCGATTCAATACATGGGATGATTTGTTTCCATATTCATCAACAATTTTTTCCCTTCTTCATATACCCCAATCTTGAAATGAAATCACGAGATTTCAACAGAGATTTGATGAGACGTTTTACGAAGCATGGGATAGATTTAATGATCTTCTTCTGGCATGTCCACATCATGGATTTTCTGAACTGCATCAACTTGATACATTCTACAATGCCTTGACTTACGATCAAGTTGTTAAATTCCGTCGCGGGTGGCAACTTTCTAGACAAATGCCTCGTGATTGCCTAAGATTCTTTGAAAGCAAGTCCAATGTTCGTAATTCACCAACAAACCCGTGTTGCCAAAGTGAGTGCGAGCACTTCCACCCACGAAATCTCAATTCCGAAGTTACTGAGTTAAATGAATGGTTGAAAGCTTTACTCCTGACAAGAAAAATTAATCTCCCGCTCCCTACTCTGTCAAAAGCGTTGAGCAAAGTTGTGTTACTTGCGGTGGTGTCTCATTCTTCCAAACTAGTCCAAGCCACTTCTGGCAATGTTTATAGAGATAATAATCCCAAGAAATATGTCTTCAAGCAAGCCGCAGCTAATTTCAACCAAGGAAACACCGGTTATCGAACCCAGATTTCAAATCAAATTCGACCACCTGGTTTTCCTCCCGTTCAAAACCATCATATGCAAAATCAAGGAAATAATCAGAAATCGTTACAACTCAAAACGATGGTAACTTCAATCAAGCTCAGCTTACCAATCCCGGTTCATCAAGGTCATGTCTATCGAACCTCAGGTTGTTCAACCTCCGGCTTATCAAGTTGCGACTATCAACTCCAGCTCCTCATTATTCAAGGTGTATCATAGGGAAGATTTCCATAGCTACGTAAAAGCTAATGTGCTGTGTTGAGGAACATGCAAATCAAGGTCAAAACATGGCAAAATCAATTGACCATTCTTACAGACATGCCTTTCCAGTTTGTCGCTTCCAATACCGCTCTACTTCGGGAAACTCTTCTAGTAACTACCATTACTAACCCGAAAAGAGGATTAAAAAGGTTTTACCACGCGAAGTGTGTAGGTTACAAGGGACCTACGGTTTCCTATTACTTCTTTTTCTCCGAAAGTAATGGACGTGATTTACCTATGGTCACAAAGGAACACGATGCATCCTTACTAATTACGGAAGCACGAGTACGTCCCACCTCCGGTTGTCCCTATTGTCAATCATGAATCAATTCTGAACCAGCAATACTCCAGTTGTGCTCAGCCTAACCAAAAGCATCGATTCATTTCCTTCAAGTAGAATGAATGAAAGACGTCGTGAGAAAAGCTAACGACAAATTCGAGAAATTATATGAAATCTTTCGGGATTGAGTTTCAAATTAGCTTTACGGATGACCTTGATGCTCTGCCATAATTCTCCTCGACTTTAAAACCTTAATCGAAACAAGGAAAAGTTGAGTGAAATGGCTAGAACCCCATTGAACGAGAATTGCTCAGCCGTCATCCTAAACAAGTTACCAAAGAAACTTGGAGACCCTGGCCGATTTCTCATTCCATGTGAATTTTCCGGGATTAATACATGCAATGCCTTGGCCGATCTTGGTGCACCCCCCCCCCCCGTTGTGTGGGGGGGGACGGGGTGCAAGCATTAATCTTATGCCATATTCCGTCTGGAAAACTCTCTCTTTCCGAACTAACCCCGACTTGCATGACGCTTGAATTAGCGGACCGTTCAATCTCTGAACCAATCGGTATCACTGAAGACGTCTATGTGACGGTGGGAAAGTTCCAATTTCCTGCAGATTTCGTAGTCGTCGATTTTGAGCCAGACCCCCGAGTACCTCTAATTCTCGGGAGGAGTTTCTTAAAGACAAGTCGTGCATTAATCCGTGTGTACGAAGGTGAAATAACTCTTGTGTTGGCAGGAGAGGGGCCATTACATTCAATCTGGAACCAAACTTCGAGGTACACAGGCTGGACTACAATCATATGGACGGCTAACCGAATTGACGCAATTGATATGGCTTGTAAGAATACTTCAAAGATGTTCTTTGTTTCCTCTGATGTGATCTCGAGTGGCAATTCCCACTCCTACTAATGATCCATCGTCTATACTTCTTCTCCATCGTTAACTCCATTCGGGGACAGTGACTTTCTCCTTTTCGAAGAAGTCGACTTTTTCCTAGCTTTAGAGGATGATCCAACTTCATCGGAAGTTGATCCAACTTATTATGACCCTGAAAGGGACATACTTCTCCTCGAAGCAATTCTCAACAGTGAACCACTCCCACCTCTTCAAGGAAACTACTTTCCTGACAATCGAAAAGATCTTAAGATTTGTGAAGCAAATCATGAAAATTCTTCCGTTAATGAGCCCCCTAAGCTTGAACTCAAGGACTTGCCACCTCTTTTGGATTATGCATTTTTGGAAGAGTGACGACAAGTTACCCGTCTTATGCAAAAGACTGAAAAAATGAGGAAAAGGCAGTCTAATCGAGGGTTCTTTAAGTCCTCACAAGCGAGCCATCGCTTGGAAAACTTTAGATATCATGTATCAACCCAGAATTTTGTACACACAAAAATTTCCATGAAAGAGACTACGAACCTACTGTTAAGCATCAAAAGGACAGGTGAATCCTAAATCCACGACGTCATCAGAAAGAATTGAAAGCTTCTTGACGCCGGATTGATTTATCCGGTCTCTGATAGTCCATGGGTAAGCCCGGTGCATTGTGTACCAAAGAAGGGTGGCATGACCGTCGTGAAAAATGATGAAAATGATCTTATACCGACTCGATTGGTCACAGGGTGGAGAGTTTGCATCGACTACAGAAAGTTGAATGAGGCTACCCGAAAAGACCACTTCCCACTTCCCTTCATGGACCAAATGCTCGAAAGACTCGCGGGAAACCAATTCTATTGTTTCCTCGATGGCTTTTTGGGTTATTTCCAGATTCCAATAGACCCGAAGGACCAAGAAAAGACAACCTTTACTTGCCCATACGAAACATTTGCCTATTGTCGCATGCCTTTTGGGCTATGCAATGCACCAGGCACGTTCCAACGATGTATGATGGCAATCTTCCATGACATGATCAAAAAAACGATGGAAGTGTTTATGGATGACTTTTCAGTCTTCGGGGATTCTTTCTCTACATGCCTAACCCACTTGGACAAAATGTTGAAACGGTGTGAAGACACCAATTTGGTCCTCAACTGGGAGAAAAAGCTTTCATGGTAAATAGAAGGCTTTGTTTCGGACCACATAATCTCTAATCAGGAATTGAGGTCGATCGAGCTAAGTTGATGTTATCGCCAAGCTACCTAACCGACTAACTGTGAAAGGTGTCCGAAGTTTTCTTGGCACGGGCCCCCCCCCCCTGGTTTTTACCGACGATTCATACAATGACCTTCTCCAAAATAGCCACCAATGACTCATTTGCTTGAAAAAGGAGACTCCAGTTTTCTTCTCAATAAAAGAGTGAATCGAATCCTGTAATACACTCAAAAAGAAAATTGATGAGGCTCCAATTTGATTGCTCCCGACTGGTCTTGCCCTTCGAACTCATGTGTGGATGCAAGTGATTTTGCAATTGGGCGCAGTCCATAGGGAAACGAAAGACAAGCATTTCAAACCAATCCACTATGCCAGCAAATCCTGACTGAAGCTCAAGGCACACTAACACTACGACCGGAAAAAGAATTTACTTGCGGTAGTGTACCTTTTGAGAAGTTTCGGGAGTATCTGGTTAGTGTCTAAGGAGCATAGTGTATACCGACCATTTGCTATAATGTATTTTTCGCCCAAGAAAGATGCTAAGCTAAGTTGATGCGGTGGATTCCTTTTGCTCCAGAATTTGTTGTTATTCAATACAGAGACAAAAAAGGAGCAGAGAATCTGGCCGCGATCTCTTTGCCAGACTTGAGAACTCCTCTTCAAGACAAACTCGAGAACAAGGAAATCACGGAAACATTTCCTCTCGAAACTCTTGGATCGGTTGCTCTTCGTGTTGATAGTACCCCATGGTTTGCAGATTTCGCAAACTACCATGCGGGGAACTTCGTTGTCAAGGGAATGTCATCCCAACAGAAAAACAAGTTTTTCAAAGATGTCAAACACTACTTCTGGGATGACCCCTTCTTGTTCAAAATCTGTGCGGATCAAATGATCCGGCGGTGTGTGCACGGCAAAGAAGCTCTCGACATTCTCGAAGCTTGCCACAATGGACCCACCGGGGGACATCACGGTGCAAATCTCACCGCCAAAAAGGTCTTTGATGCCGGATTCTTTTGGCCTTCAATATACAAGGATGCACACGAGTTGGTTAAAAATTGTGACTCGTGCCAACGACAAGGAAAAATTTCACAAAGGGATGAGATGCCTCAAAATTCCATCCAAGTTTGTGAAATCTTTGACGTTTGGGGCATCGATTTCATGGGACCGTTCCCATCTTCTAAAGGCAACAAATACATACTCGTGGCGGTCGACTATCTGTCAAAATGGGTTGAAGCAAAGGCGCTCCCCACCAACGACGCCCGAGTAGTTTGCAAATTTCTTAAATCTCTCTTTGCCAGATTTGGTGCCCCTCGTGCCATCATCAGTGATCGTGGAACACATTTTTGCAATGACCAGTTTGCAAAGGTCATGCTTAAATATGGAGTCACTCATCGTCTCTCCACCGCGTATCACCCCCAGACAAGTGGGCAGGTTGAAGTATCGAATCGTGGTTTAAAAAGAATTCTTGAAAGGACAGTAGTAGATGACGCTCTCTGGGCCTTTCGTACAGCGTACAAAACACCTATCGGGTGCACTCCGTACAAGCTTGTATATGGAAAGGCATGTCATCTGCCGAGAATTCTTCCAGCGTCTGTGTTTGTACAGCGTACAAAAACAACTTAGTAGAGTGCGACTCCGTGCAAGCTTGCGCATATGGAAAGGCTATGTCATAGAATCGAGAAAACGATTGAGTTGGAGACAAAGCTACTGGGGCCCTTATAATCATACATGTGCAAACTTTTATGATCGCGCAAAACAAGGGGTCTTTTTCGTTTCCATTGATCAACGCAAAAGTATCTCAATTACAGTGATTAAGAGTGAGTTCTAAGCTTGTGAGTGCAATAAAAAGCACTAAGATTGAAAATTCTGGTGATTCTGATCTCTGTAAGAGAAAATCTAAAGAGGTTATGTTGCGCTAAAAGTGATCCAAATAATCACCGCTCAAAATTTTTAAAGTCAGATGATCTAAGTACCTCTCCTCTCCTCTTTATATTATAATACTCAGATGTGGAAAATTCTTGCTACCCTCTCGGAATGTTGAGAAGTCCGGTGGTCAGGGATTTCCTCATTTACCATTGAATTTCTGAAGTGTGTTTGCCGCTCAGAGTTTGTTGCCTCATCCTTGAGCTTATCAAAGAGCATCCTAGAGAGCCCAACTTCAGTATCTCTTTGGTGTATCGATTGGGCAAGCATCTAGTTTGGATACCGGTGGTATCCTATGCTGTATGGATGATCCCGGAGCTCCGAACTCTTGTGACTCTCTGAAGGACAAGCTACCTTTTATTCAGGGGTTGGTCGCGCCAAGCTTAGTTGATCCTGGAGATGCAAGCGTCTTCAGGGGAAGGCACCTCTATGTTATCGCTATAAGATCGTATCAGGGTGGAGTTTAGTATTGCTCAGATTAGTAGGTGTAGAACGTGTCTTAGTTGTTTGGTGAGGAGGGCTTGCCCTCTACCTATAGATGTTGTGGTTGTCTCGTCGCGCTCATAGATTTGTGTTGGTATTGAGAGAGGATACGCTGTGAGGCAAGCCTCCTCACAACACATAAACACTATATTCATTACTAGAGCATTTAGAACACAACTCTACCCACGTGTTTCTGAGAAGTACTTAGGATAAGAGCTTAGGGTGCCTCGATAGAAGCGTGTGTTTAGTCGCAGGGTTGACCGCAATGTTCCCTGATAGATGTAGTTGGGCACTTAGGGAAAGGTTTGGAGGTCCGGGATATTCAACATAGCAAGGATATCACCGCTTCCAAAGTAGTGTGAGTGTTCGGATGTCATTTACTTGTGAACGTTTGGACTCAGGAGTTTGCGCGCATAACTCATTGGTGCATATCGGCTAAATGATAAACTTGAACAGAAATGTTAGCTCTGCTCCCAACAGAGACTGATCAACTTAGACGGAGATACTAGATAGGGCCATTTCAATTGTCTTGAGTTAAAGAGGAGAGATGATCACCGGAGGTCGCACTACAAATGCGAAGATCTTTTGACTGTTTGCTGTCATGAGATCCTCTGTAGCTGTTTATCTCTTTGCTTAGATGCGAAAGATTTTGGGTCATTAAGGCTTGATCACTGCAAGTTCTGACATGTGAAGATTTGTCTTACTGAATGTTGAACGTTGTCGTTGATCTATCGCGGGGGTTTTGATATATCAGAAAGTTTGCCATTGATTTAAGGCCAGTAGAGCTTTGATGCTCACATAACTTCAATCGGACAGATGACCATGCGCCTTGTTTCCATATCTTACACAAGCTAGTACGGAGTGCACCGTAGGTGTTTTGTACGCTGTACGAAAAGGCCCAGAGGAGGTCATCTACTTAGCACTGGTGATATGTTTCAGATATGTCATGTTAAAACCACGATTCGTTACTTTCAACCTTGCCGTTTGTTTCTGTGGTGATACGCGGTGGAGAGACAATGAGTGACTCATTTTAAGCCTGTCTTGGAAAGACTGGTCATTGCAAAAAGTGTGCTCACGATCACTGTGATGCGAGGGGCACCAAATCTGGTCAAAAGAGATTTAAGAAATTTGCAAACTATCCGTCTGTTTGGGCGACGTTGGTGGGGGCGCCTTTGCTTCTATCCCATTTTGACAGATAGTCGACCGTCCACGAGTATGTATTTGTTGGCCTTAGAAGATGGGAGCGGGCCCTTTGAAATCGAGGCCTCAAACGTAGTCATAGAGATTTCACAGAGAAGCCTGGATGGAATTTTGAGGCATCTATCCCTTTTGAAATTTTTCACTTGTCGTTGGCACGAGTCACAATTTTTAACCATACTCGTGTTGCATCCTTGTATATTGAAGGCCTCAAAAGAATCCGCATCAAAAGGACCTTTTTGGCGGTGAGGTTCGGCACGTGATGTCCCACGTGTGGGGTCACATTTTGTGAGCTTCGAGAATGCGAGAGCTTCTTTGCCGTGCAACACACCGCCGGATCATTTGATCGCACAGATTTGAACAAGAAGGGGTCATTCCCCTAGGAAGTAGTGTTTGACATCTTTGAAAACTGCTTTTCTGTTGGGATGGAACATACCATTGACAACGAATTCCCCGCATGGTAGTTTACGAAATCTGCAAACCATGGGGTATTATCATCACCAAGAGCAACCGATCCAAGAGTTTCGAGAGGAAATGTTTCAGTTATTTCCTTGTTCTCGAGTTGTATCTTGATGAGGGTGCTCAAGTCTGAAAGATGATCGCGGCAGATCTCTGCTCCTTTTTGTCTCGATGATAACTTCAGATTCTTGGAGCAAAGGATCCACCGCATCAGTCTTGGTTAGCTCCTTTTAGCGAAGAGATTCTTGAGTAAGCGATGGTCGGTATTACACTATGCTCTTAGACCAAGGAGCAAGAATATGACCGGAAGAATTTCTAAAAAGCGGGTATCACTACGACAAGTAATTCTTTTTTGGTGTAGTGTGGTCGTGATTCGAGCTTCAGAGAAAGATATGTGTGATTTGATAAGCATAGTGATGGTTCGGAATTATGCTTGTCTCTTTTAGCATTGCGTTGATGGTCCCCAATGTTGCAAAGTCATCTCTTGCATCACACTTAAGGTCGAAAGGGCAAGTCCAGCTCGGGAGCAATCAAAAATGAGGAGCCTCAGTCAATTTTCTTATTAAGTGTATATAAAGGCATTCGATACCACTCTTTGAGAAGAAAGATGGAGTCAGTCTTTTATTCAAGCAGGTGAGTCATTGGAGGCGGGCTATTTTAAGAAGTTCTTTATGAACAGGCGGTTAAATCACCGGCAGGCCCAAGAAACTTTCGGACACCTTTCAACAGTTACGTAGGGTGAGGAGCTTGGCGTAACGTCGGAGAGACTTTAGCTCCTGATCGACCTCAATTCCTAATTGTAGAGGGTGTGTCCAAGAAACTCAATTGCTTCTTTTACCATGAAATGCCTTTCATGCTCTACAGTGATAGGACCAAATTGGTGTCTTCACACCGTTTTAAACTTTTTGTCTAAATGGGATAGGCATGTTAGGAAAGAAATCCTGGATGCCTGAAAAGTCATCATTAAACATTCCATCATTTTCTCAACCTTTGTTCATCGGGAAGATTGCCATCATACTCGTTGGAACGTGCCGGGTGCATTGCATACGGCCCCAAAACAGGCATGCGACGTTAGGCAAATGGATCGTATGGGCAAGTAAGGTTGTCTTTTATTGGTCTATCGGGTCTATGGAAATTGGAAATATTCCCGAAAAGCATCGAGGAACAAATAGAATTGGTTTCCGCGAGGTCTTTTCGAGCCTTTGGTCCATGAGGGAAGTGGAAAGTGGTCCTTCGGGTAGCCTCATTCAACTTTCTATAGTCGAATGACTTTACTATCCACCCGTATGACCAATCGGTCGGATAAGATCATTTTATCATTTTGACGACGGTCATGCCAACTATTTTCTCGGTTACACAATGCACCGGCATTACCATGGAATGTCAGAGACGAAGTATAATCAGAATCCTCAGGCGTCAAGAAGTTGTTTTCAAGCTCTGTCTTGATGACGTCATGGATTGTGGGAGACCCGTGCCGTTGAAAGTTCTGAACCGTTTAGGCGTACCGCCGCTCGTCCTAATCTTCCATAGGAGAATTTTTTATGTACTCAGATAGAGAAGCTCTGGTGTCGATACCTTGATATCAAAAAAGTTTCCATGCGATGGTGCTTGTGGGACTTTAGAACCTCGATTAGAGCTGCCTTTTCCTCATTCTTTAAATCTTTTGCAATTATGACGGGCAACTTGTCGTCACCCTCCAAAAATGCATATTCCAAATGAGGTGGCAAGTCCTTGAGTTCAACCTCAGGGGGCTCATTAACTGAAGAGTTTGCTTCACAGATTTTAAGATCTTTTCGAGTTTCCGGAAAATAATTTCCTTGATTGGGAGGTGGTGGTGAGGGATCACTATTAAGAATTGCTTCGAGGAGAAGAATGTCCCCATCAGGGTCATAATATGTTGGATCAACTTCCGGTGAAGTTGGATCATCCTCTATAGCAAGAAAAGAGTCGGCTTCTTCGAAAAGGAGAAAATCACTGTCCCCAAATGGAGTTAAAGTAGGAGAGGTGGTAGAAACGATTGGATCATAGTAAGGAGTGGGATTGCCACTCGAGATCACATTTGAGAAACCAAGAACTTCTTGAGAGTATTCTTCACAAGCCATATCAATGACGTCAATTCGGTTTGCCGTCATATGATTGTAATTAGCCGTGTATCTCGAAGTTTGGTCCAGATTGAATGTAATGGCCTCTCTGCCAACACGAAGGGTTATCTCACCTTCGTATACATCGATTAATGCACGACTGGTCTTTAAGAAACTCCTCCCGAGAATTAAGGGTACTCGGGGGTCTGGCTCAAAATCGACGACTACGAAATCTGTAGGAAATTGGAACTTTCCCACTGATTAGTTAATTTTTAATTTTCTTTACTATATATATAATGTAATAAATTACAAAATATATAATAGCAAGAAAAACAAAAATCAACAATCAAAGATGCCAGGAGCAGTATAAACTATTCCCGGGTCGTTAATTTCATAGATTGAACGGTCCGCAAGATATCTCAAGCGTCAAGCAAAGTCGGTTAGTTCAAAAGAGAGAGAGTTTTCCAACGGAATATGTGCATAAATAATGCTTGCACCAAGATCGGCCAAGGCGTTGCATGTAAATCCCAGGAAAATTCCACATGGAATGAGAAATTCGACCAGTCTCCAAGTATCTTTGGTAACTGATTTAGGATGACGGCTGAGCAATTCCTCAACAACTGGTTTGGCCATTCACTCAAACTTTTTCATGTTTCCGATAAGGTTTTTAAAGTCGAGGGCGAATTTTTGGCATGAGCATCAAAGCATCCGTAAAGCTAATTTCGAAACTCCAAATCCCGAAAGATTCATAGAATTTTCTTCCTCAATTTTTGGTCGTTAGCTTTCTCACGACGGTCTTTCATCATTTCTCATGAAGGAAATGGAATGATGCTTTTTTGTAGGCTTGAGCACTAACTGGAGTATTTCAGGTTCAGAGATGATTCATGGTAGACCAACAGGGACAACTGGAGGTGGACGTCTTCGTGTGCTTCCCAGTTATTAGTAAGATGCAATCGTGTCCTTGTGTGACCTCGGTATCACGTTTCCATTACTTATAGGAGAAGAAGAAGAAACAGGAATCGTGGTTTCCCTTGTAAGCTACACCACATCAGTGGTAATACCTTTTAAGATCCTCTTCGGGTTAGTAACGATTTACTAGGAAGAGTACCTGAAGTAGAGGCGGGTATTGGAAGCGACAAACTTGGAAGCATGTCTGTTGATATTGGTCGAAATATGATTTGCATGTTGACCTTGAGTTGCATGTTCCTCATCAAAATCACATCATCATTAGTTTTACGTAGCTATGGAAAATCTTCCTTTGATACACCTTGAATTTGAGGAGCTGGAGCTTGATAGCGGATCTGCTAAGCAGGAGGTTTGAACAATATAACCTGAGGTCGATAGACTTGTCCTTGATAACCGGGGTTGGTAAGCTGAGCTTGATTAAAATTCCCTCGTTTTGTTGTAACTATTCTGATTGTTTCCTTAGATTTTGCACATGAATGGGGGGGGGGGTTTGGGTGTTTGTACAGGGGGGGGGGGGGAATTGGGGGGGTTTGAAGGGAGTGGGGGGGGGGGGGGGGGGGGGGGGGGGGGGGGGGGGGGGGGGGGGGGGAGGGATTATATAAAGGGGGGTTGTGGGAGTGAGAGGGGGGATTAGGCGTTGAGAGACATATTCTTGGATATTACCTATAAACAATTGCCCAGAAGTGGCGGACAAAGTTTGGGTAAGAATAACACCCACCGCAAGTAACACAACAATTGCTACAACCGCCTTTGAGAACTTAGAGTAGGAGCGGTCGCAATGCAAATATTATGTCAAGGTCTTACAGCAACAAAACAAACCAATTCTATTAAACACAGCTAACTACGGACGAGATTCCGTTGCGTGGAAGTGCTCGCACTCACTTTGGCAACAACGGATTATTGAATCTTGAAATACTGACTTTGGACTGCTTGTATCAATGATTCTTATTGCAATCACTATGCCATTAATCCAAAAAGGTTAGCCACCCGTGGCGGAATTTAAAACGAATCTTGGTCGTTAGAGTTCAAGGCATTATAGAATGTACAAGAAAGATGCATATTCATAAAATCCATGAAGTGGACATTGGCCCGAAGTAAGATCATTACGATCTATCCCATTCTTCATAAAAACGTGACTCCATCCTTTAATCTTTGTTGAAATCTCGTGATTTCCATTTCGGAAATTTGTGGTTTGTGAAGGAATATGAAAAATTAGTTGATGAATTTGAAACAAGATCATCCCATGTTTTAATCGATCGAGGGTGTACTTGTTTCAATGCCAAATCTGGGATGCACCCTCAGAGGGAAACTGGGGAAAGCAAATAGCTTTACCAACCGTACTCTGGTGGACTTCGGAGAACTTCATCCGTAGAAGTGATCTTGTTGAAATATCGAAAGTGCATGAGGATCTTTCTTTGGTCATATCCGATAGAAATGCTTGTTTTGAACGATGTTGATTAAACCCATCTTCAACTCAAAGTTAGCATAGAATTGTCGGGGGGACTACAATTGCATCTTCGTAACCCCTCGGTAGGTGCGTCGAGCAATGAGTCCATGGTACTTTATCGTCCATTATGAGTGGGGTGGGAGGAGGAGTGAGATGTTCAAGTAGGGTATACCAAGATTAAACATTCAACTAACCGAGGAGGGACCTAAATGTATTTTAGATATATGAAGATTGCGAGTTTGGAACGAGTGTGTCATACACTAATACGTAAAAAATTTACCCTAAATTATTATTTTTATTTTTGGATTATTGGATTAACGAAAGTAAACTCACCATTTATTTTACGAAAACTGGCACCAATGAAGATGACAACTTAAGCCTAATAATCGACAAGCTTCTCGGTAACTCTTCGAAAAGAAAAACGCACAAAGGAGCGGAGGAATAGGAAAGCGCGAAGCTATTAAAAACCTTTTTCCTTTAGGGTCGTAGTTCCTAGGAACAACCCGCCTTATACCCCTCTTATAGTTTGTTTATCTTTTAAAAGGTGAACCGTACCTCGCTAGTGACACAAAAGGCAAGTTTTTAAATCTTTTGTTCGAATTGGGAACCACAAAGTTCACCGGAAGTTATTATGATAATACCTCAGTTGAGAATATTATATTTTGGTATTTTACCAATTTGTGAATTTTATTTGTAATTAAAGACAATGTTTTTATATTTTTGATTTTTTTTTTTTTTAAATGATAATTATACTAAAAAGAAAATGAAAATATTTTTGTACTTTTTGTTTTTTTTTTTTGTTTTTTGTTTTAGTTTTTAGGATAGTATGCACAAATTCAAACACAGATGATCAACAGCAACGATTGTCGAAATCACAGCCTCCCCGGCAACGGCGCCAAAAGAATGATTAATAGATTTCTTACTATATATAAAATAAAGATAAAAATAAAATATATATAACTTAAAACAAAAATCAAAAATGCAGTAGCAGTATAACTTTCTCGGGTCGTTAATCCCCAATGAAGGCTGTGTTGGAAAATCGATACAGTCGGAAGATTTGAGTTTGAAGGAGAGAAATGATTTGAGAGTGAGGAAAGGTAAATTAGACAATAACAAACAAAAACGTTTAAGAAAAACCTAAAAATTATGAAATTAAGCTAAAAATCGAGAGCACGGACCCCGAACAAAGGGGAAAAAACCTAAAATCTTTAAAATTAACCCTACGAGAAATTTCAACTACCCGGACCCGTTCTTTAAAAAATGAAAAGTTGTAAAAATGACCCTACGAAAATTTTTAAATTTTTCCTACAAACTATATGACAAAATAAAATTTTCTAAAAAAGAAAAATATTTTTTTGATAATTTTTGTATTTTTTATGAATTTTTAAAACTTTTAACTAAATTAAATTATAAAAAATAGTAAATGACTACGAAAAATTCTGAAATTTTTACAAAAAATACTAGACACTTGTATAATCCTAAGAAAAATAAGAAACAAAAAATTGCTTAAGAAATAAGCCCGTAAATAAGCTATTACAGCTTATAAGCTATAAGACCCAAAATGTGTATAAGTATGCAAGCCCTTGGGACTATGACAGAAAAGTCCCAAGGGCGCAGCGGTGAGAGTGTTGTATAAAAGGGGGAATGTATCGAGGGGTACCAGGTTCGAGTCTTGCTCACCCGGACCCCTTGTCTTTCCCTCTTTTTTTTTCGAAAACTTCAAAAAGCAAAGTTGTTAAGCTCGTGGGGCTTAACAACTTTGTCAACTACAACTTTTGCTGAAAAGCCCTAAATAAGCTGAAAAATCAGCTTAAAAGTGACAGTTTGCTTAAAGTGGCTTAAAAGCTAATTTTTGGCTAAGTCATTTTGGACTTGTGGTCGAATAAGCTAAGATTGGACTAAAATAAGCTAAAGAGGGCTCCTAAACTATCCTAAATAAGCTATAAAAAGTTAAAAGCTTAAAGCTAGATAAGCTAGAAAACAGCTTAAGTTGACAGAAAACTAAAACAAAGCTTAATGGCTAAAAACTTAACTTGTTGGACAAATAAGCTAGGAAAGAGGCTAAATAAGCTCACAAACTAACTAGACTAACCTAAAAAGCAACTAGGAGTCAAATAAGCTTATTAAAATAAGCTGAATAAGCAAGAGTGAAAAATAAGCAATCCTACACTAAACTAAGCTAAAAACAGTGAAAGGGCAAGTTTGAGCTTAAAATTAAGCCATCAAATAAGCTTACTAAGAGCTGAAACTAAAGGGGCTTATCTAAGGGTTTATAGACTCTTAAAATAAGCAAAAAAATTAGACTTTAGACCACTTAAAAGCTAAGAAGAGATGGCTTAAAGTCACCCCTTTGCACCAGGGGAGACTTAGGCTAAACTCAAGGGCTTATTTGACAGCTTTTTAAAAGCTGTCAAATAAGCTCTAAATAAGAAAATAAGCTCAAACAGATAGAGTGTATTATGAAAGGGACTTGTGCACCAATTTTTAGCTTTTAAAAACCATTTTAGCTTGCTGAATTTTAACAGTGAAAAAGACTTTTAGTTTTTTTTAAAAACTGTCACTTGAAAAGTCTTGGGTGGTTTTGACTTACCAAGTCAAAAGACACCAAGGTTTGTTACAGCTTGAAATGAACACACAAAGAGCACACTTTTTGAACCTTAACTCAAAATCACAAGAGCTTAAAAGATAAGCACTTATGCCCTTTTTAAAATCCCACAGTTTCAAAGTTAGTTTAGAAATCTTTTGAAAAACAATTTTGAACCTTAAAAACTTTTGAAAAAGCTCTCAATAAGCTTAAAACTTAAGCTTAAACTAACTAAATGACCTCAACCCAAACACAAGACAATTTTGACCCGTTTTGAGTGTTGACCCAAACACCCCTTTAATTTTTGAAAAGGGTTTAAAAAAACTTATAAAACTAAGTTTTACTGAGATTTTAAGTAGACTAATATTACTTAAGCTGTTTAAGACATAAAAAAGATAAAAAGAAAGACTAATAAGCACTTGAATGTGGACAATAAGCTAGTGACAGTTATGAGCACTTTTAGACAGTTTTAAGCATCTTGCATAAAAATGAAATGAAAAATACTAACAAGCATTCATACACATTAATAAGCTTAAAAAGATATTAATAAGCTGAAAGTTAAGCTAAATAAGCTGTGCTACAGTAATAAAGCAAAATTTGAAAGAGAAAAATGTACCTTTGATCCTTTTGTCAAAAAGGATCTTTGGGACCTATTTAAGCTCTAAATTCCTACCCTTAGCTTATAAATAAGCTAAAACTAAGCTATAAACCCAATAAGCCATCCACATTTGCTCATTCTTCCTTGCTTTTAATCCAACAGTACTTGTCACCCTTTTGAATTTCCCTTAACTTTTGTTCAGAAATTTTGAAAACAGATTGTAAGATATAAAAAGAGTGAAATAAACAACTTAGCAACACAATTTATGAAATTAACTCAGCTTACTTTTCATTAAAAGAAATTAAGTACAAGTACATAGAAAACTTTTTAACCTGAAAACTCAAACTAAATATTACTTTAAAACTACACTTAAAACTTTAACTAAAAAAAAACTACTCAGCCACAATGGCTTTTACAAAGCTTTAAATAGGAAAAAAAATTCGACTAGGTTCTTCTCTTTGTCTTCTTCCTTTTGTGTTTCTTTGTAGACACAAGAAGGGCATTGTGCTTGTTGTGAGAGTGCAATGTCAAGCACATCCTGTCCCTTGGTTTTCCTTGATGCCCAAGCCGATTGTTATAAACCCTTCGATGAGTTTTTGTGTGGGTTTGGATTGCCAACATGGCAATCCCATGTGAGTTGTGGGGTTTAAGGATAATGAGAGGTTTGGAGTGTTGTGGAGGGTCAAACGAGGGTGAAAACGACCTCTTGTGGGGTTATAGGATTAGGCGGGAAAACTTTGGTAGGGATATACAGTAGTTTAAAACTGTATGGGTGGAGGGTTTGGGGATTTGTCAACTCTAGTCCCTCATGGTGTTATGCCTTGTTTCACCACTCGTCCTTGTTGTTATATAACTTTTGGGACTTGGCAAAACAAGTCCCCAAGAGTTATAAAACTCTTTGCAGTACACGTCCTTGGTGGTTAAAACTTAGGGCTTTTGGCAGCTTTGGCCCTTGTGGTTTATCTTTCCCATAATGGCAGCTTGGGCCCTTGTCTTCTTTTCTTTCCTTTCTCTTATAAATATAAGTTTAAGGTTTGGCAATTTTGACCCTCAAACTTATATTTCTTGACTTGTTGACTTTTTGGCTTCGGGGTTGACTTGGGTTGACTTCTGTTGACTTTGGCTTGGACTTTGACTTTGACTTTTCCTTGCTTTTCCATTCCGAGTCTGGTTTTGTCGATTTGGCTTCGTTTTTCGTCCTTTTCTTAGTTATCCGTTCCTGCACAACACAATTAGCAAAACAAGCATATATTTGGCATTTTAAGTCCGTTTTTGGTTATTTTAGCTCGTTTTTAAAGGCAAAAGGTATGTGTAATTAAGCACATACCAGCATCCTTGGCTCGTATGTTAGCATGAGAGTGCTTAAAAATTTTAGTAGAGGCGGCAAGCCATGAATAGTGTGGTGATCTGACAAAACATTTACATATAAGATACATTAGACACATTTTCACAAGGTGAGATACCTAAAAAGAAGAAAGAAAAAACTAAACATTGGCCAAATCAATAGGCTCGACATGTTCTTGAAGCTCGACCAACATCCCTGCAAAGAAACATAGCATCGCAAAAACATTGGTAATGCTAAAAATGCAGACCCGAGACATAAATATATATTACACAGATAGGTTGCATGTTGATAATACCTTCGAGATCTGATGCACTTACACCTTACTCCTCCAAAACATTGTCAGGGGTTTGCATAACCAAAGTTATCTCTTTCATGCGCTTGACCACATCAATAATTTGAGCTTGCATAGCTTCCATGAACCATTTGCGTTCCTCCTCACTTAACACAAATCAGAAAAGACACACTAAGCACCACAACTTACCAACTTAGACAAATTCTAAAACCAAAAGATGAAGAGGAGATAAAAAATATTCGCTATTATTGATTTGTAAAAAATACATTAGAAAAACTGACATGTTAATTCAGTCAAAAAATTCAACTCTCTAAAAACAAATTAGGCATCTTTTTTCTGATCTTCGGTCAACTCCTCTGAAGCAATGTGCTTATTGGTTAATTCCTACAGTGATTTAAAAGTGTTCTCATAATTGTAAGACGGTTGAAGCCAATTTATGCATAAAAACGAGATAGACAAAAGGTTGTTAACAAACAATAAAAAAAATACATAATACGGGCTTATGGCTGACCTCAAGTTCATCCAACTCCCAAGCAAACTCGCAGACAACCTAGCAGGTTATTGAGAACAACATAAAAAGGTAGAAACATATATCATCGAAGACAATTCTATAGGCGTCAAGTTCATGGCAAAGAGTACGTCCCTTCCTTGTACTTTATTCTAGAGCTTCTGCAAGACATAAGGCCACCTGTATTCGCTTTGCCCATTTCATAGGTTGCGTTTGCTTAAGCAAGGCAATAAGCTTAAGTTTTTTGACTGCATACAACATTCAAACTGTGATTTTGATACACTATGAGTTGATAAGATGTTTAAGATTAACCAACCCCCACCCTCTAATATAATAGTATATTATGTTACCTTCTACATATGCACGTGGAAGCTGTACACCGCCATCTTGTCCACAAGCAGAGTAACCGCTAAGCCTCAGGTTTCCTCTTGTACGCTCAACCGCCAAAGCACTTTTAAACCATTTTGCTGTCTGCCCTAAAGTCTGCGCTCCTAAATATACAAAAAGAATATTATCTTTCAAGATTTAACCACAATATAATATACCAACCTGATAAGTAATACTTAACCTTTTAAACTTTACTCACCCAAAAAAATAATGGTATAAGGAGGTTTGGACGTGCGTCTTAAAAGTGATTTTATGATATCGAGAGTGTTTAAATGTGTGTGTTGAAAGCGATTAACAGGAGTAAGCTAAACATTAAACACAGATTTTGTAGATTAAAATAGCCAGAATGATAACTGGTTATAAACACAAATTCAGATAATTATTCTACCCTTTGATAAATGATGCCATCACCGGAAAAAGAATTCTTACCTGCAAGTAATCCTCTTTCCTATGTCAGGCCTTTGCACGGACAATCATTAGACAAAACTGGTTAGTGACTTTCTGCAAACGTATATAATACCTTTTCGAAAGCTCCGAATTCGTTTGCTAGTTTGACATTATGGGGTAGACCTGTTCATCACAAGAATTAAAAACAAAGCATTTGATCAGGTTTTTGCTTTGGGATACAAATCGGTCAATATTCCTATTTTTGCAATAGTAATTAGCATCTTTGTGACCTTCACCTTTGCTGCTATGTGCGTTGTTGTAGTTGCTGCTCCTCATGTAAGAATAACTCTGAATAAGCCTTTCCTAGCGTATGTAGTTTCCTTAACTGATCACCACCATACCTGTTCATGAGCATGCAAGATCAAAGCTTACATGAGAAGATTGAATAAATCATGTATGTATTATCATGAATGAATGTAACATAATTACCGGGGCCATCCAATGATATTTCTTAATATGCCATTAACCTTATCAATTAGTGATTGTAGGATCGCATGATGTAATAGCTTGTAATTGTAAATTCATGGACATGTCCTCAAGCCTGAAAGGAAAAAAAATTCATGGACCATTTCCCTCAAGCCTGAAAAAAGGAAAAAAAAAAGTGGGGGGGTAAATTGGGTTTTTTTTGAAGAAAATAAACAATGCATTGATTATAAGGTTTTTTTTTCAAAGATACATAACATATTTAAGGTTGTAATTTAAGCCCAAAAAGATTACTGCCATTTTAAAAAAAGAAAAATGGCACTTTATAAAATCCCCGGTAATTTGTAAAAGAGATGAATTGTGCCCCCCCCCTTTTAATGTTCCTTGGGTTTTGAAATATATAGAAAAGAAAATAAAATGCCAATTGGGTATATCACAAATTAGGTTTGGTTTTGCTCCACTGTTTGAGGTATGCTTGTTTATGAATGGAAAAAAGAACCCCCTAGGTTCGAATCTAGTACCATGGGTTGTTTATTTTTTTTATTATAAAATTCCCGGATTTAAATACAAAAAACCTAAGTCCCAAAAAAAAATTTTCGAATTAAAAGAAGCAAAAATTTTTAATAATAAAATTACCGAAAATTAAAATTTAAAAATTTAAGAAAAAAAAATATTGATTCCAAAATCCTAAGCATTAAGTACGTGCCACCTAAATCACTGAAGTTGGGGCGTGGTCACACCCCCGCCAAGGCGAAACCGCGAACGGCAATAAACCATGAAAAGATAATTCAACCATAGCACAAATGGTTCCCTATTTTAAATAGATGAATACCTAAATAGTGTAATAAATGCAAAAGAACCACAAACGAGTCCCCCATTGATAACGAATCCCAACAAAAAAAAAAAATATCCCAACGAACCAAATATGGAAACCTAGATAAGGAAACCATCCATACAATATTCCTTACAATATCAAAAACCAAGTCCCCAGAAATCAAATCAACTATAGTGCACCCCAATTAAAAAAAACGGCAAAAAAATAGCAAAAATCCAAATAAGATCTTCCCCCCCCAACTAGCATCTAATGGTCCCCACCTCACTAGCAAAAACACCTCTTCCCTAACATCAATTTTCCGATCAACCTGAGTTACCTGAAAACGATGGGCCCTAAAACCACGACAACCCCACCCCTAGGGTTTGGTGATAATGCCCCCATAGGTTTTTTTAGAAACACCAACCTCAAAAACATTACAAAAACCAACATCCCAACATTTAATGTGGATAAAGATAAACCAGTTGCAATGGCCAAAAATAATCCAATGGAAACTATCACATACTACAAAAAATCCAATCAGCTCAATACAAACACAATTCAAACCCAATAAAATAACTCCAAAACAAAAAATAGCTTCAACACCAAAATAATCTCGTCTTTTCAACCAATGTTGGGGGGAAAGGAACGATCCCCCCCAACGATCCCAAAGCCAACCCGACTCCACTTTTTTCCAATTCAATTTCCAAACATAGCCCAAGTTAATCAGCCCCACAAAGCACCATGTAAATCCCTCCCTCTTCAAACAACCAACAACGGTGGAAAACGTGGAGGAAAAGGAAAAGGAAAAAAGAAGAGAAGATTATACAATGGTTGCCTAATTGTGGCCCCTATTTAACATAACTTTGCTAATGTTGTTTGAAATTGAAAATGAAAAGTGGAAGTCGGGGTTTGGCTGGATCCGTGGGAACGTTTCCTTCCCCCACTTGGGTTTTGAGCCCCGAGGCTATGATTTTTATTTGAGTTGAGCTATTTTTTTGTTTTTGAGTTTATATTGAATTTGAATGTTTATTTTTTGAATTTTGAAGCTGAATTGATTTTTTATGTAGTAATGTTGATAGTTTTCAATGGATATTGCACCATGCAAACTGTATTATACTTTATTAATCACATAAATGGTTGGGAGTTTATTTGGTATTTTTTGAAAATGTTTTTTTGAGGTTGGTGTCCTAAAAACCTATGTGGCCATCTTCACACAACCAGTAGATGAAAACGTGTTTTTTTCAGCAAATCGTTTTCAAGGTAAACTCCAAGGAGAAAATCGGAAATTGGATGTTAAGGGAGAGGTTATTTTGTCATAAGGTGTAGAACCATAAGATGCAAGGGTATGAAGATTCTAAATGAAATTTATTTTTTTTGCTATATGCGGCCGTTTAAAATTTTTGAAGCAATAATATGTTTATTTTTGAAATTTTGATTTCTAGACTCTTGTTTTTTGATATTGTAAAGACCCTTGTTAGTGGAATGGTAATCCTTACATTCCCATATTTTTGGGTCCCCGATGGAAAATATTTTCTTTTTTTTGTTTGGAATGTTTTTATAAATCAATGGACACGGTTTTTGTGTCCCTTTTGCCAATTTAATTTAACATAATTTAGTAATTCCCCCCTTCTATAAAGATACCATGTTGTCCCCTTTTAAATGAAATAAACTTTTCAAGTTAATGGCCTCCCGGCGTTTCCGCCTTGTGCGGGGTGGGTTTACCACTCCCCCAACCTTCATTTTGATTAGGTGTGGGCAACGTAAAAAACAAAAATAGCAAAATAGATATTTTATTAGGAATCAATAATTTTTTTTTTTTTTATCTCTTAATATTTTTAAATAATATTCCGGATTTTTTTATAATTTAATTTTTGGCATATTTTAATTTCGAAAAATTTTTTGGACCCATGGAATATTTGTTATAATTTAAATTCCGGAATATTTAATTTTTCCCATTAAAAAAATAAACCAACCCCCCATGAACTAGATTCGAAACCTAGGTCCCCCCTATTCATTCCATAAACAAGCAACCCTTTCCAAAAATACCAGTTGGGATAGCAACCAACCAATTTTGTGGATAAACAATTGCATTCCCTTTACCTTATAATTCAACCAAGAAAACATTAAAAAAAGGCCCCCCTCATCCTTAACTATTACCGGGGATTATTAGCCATTCCCCTTTTTTTAAAAATGCATGTAAAACATTTATGGCTCTAAAAAACCCTAAATATATGGGGTTATCTTTTGAAGAAACCTATTCCACATTGTAATATATTACATCCAAAAACCCTAAATAAACCCCCCCACTTTTTTTTATTCCTTTTTTCAAGGCCTTTGAGGACATGTACCAATAAATTAAACAATTTACAAGCTAAATACATCCATGCGAAATCCCTACGATTTCACTAATTGAATAAAGGTTATTTTTTAATGGCAAAAATAATTAAAGAAATAAAACAAAGAAAAATTGCCCCCCCCGTAAAATTTTATGTATTACATTCATTCAATGAAAATAACATACAAAATGATTTATTTCCAAATCTTTTTCTCATTAAGCCTTTGGATTCTTGCAAATGCTCCCAATGAACAAAGTATGGGTGTGGATACAGTTTTAAGGAAAAACCTAAAATAAAACCCTTAGGAAAAGGCCCCCCCTTTATTCCCCAGAGTTTATTTCTTAACATGAGGAGCAAAAGCAAACTAACAACCAACCGCACATAGCCAAGCAACGGTTGGGAAAGGTCCAAAAAGATGCTGCTAAAATTACTATTGCAAAAAATAGGATTATTTGAACGATTTGTTAAATCCCCAAATGCCAAGAAAAACCTGATCAAAATGCCCTTTTTGGTTATGTAATTCTAGTGATGAAAAAAAACCAAAGGTCTAACCCCAAATAATTGTCAAACTTGGCAACGAATTTCCGGAGCTTTTTGAAAAAAGGTAAATAATATACGTTTTTGCAAAGAAAGTCCCCCCACTTAACCAATGGTTTTATTTGTCAAAATGAAAATGGGTCCCGTGCCCAAAGTGTGCCCCTTACATAAGGAAAAAAGAGGAATTAACCCTTTCAGGTTAAAAGAAAAAAAATTCCCTTTTTTTTCTGGTTGAAATGGCAAAATCATTATAACAAAAGGTAGAGGTAATTCTCTGAAATATAGTTTGTATAAAATAACCAGTATACTCCATTCTTGGCTTAAATTAAATCTAAACAAAATCTGATTATTAATTAATTGTTTAAAGCTTACCCTACCCCCTGTTAATATTATCGCATTCCAATACAACACATTTCAACAACTCCCACTCGCTATCATAAAAAAAATCCCAACTTTTAAGACGCACCGTTCCAAAACCCTCCCTTATTAACCAACCCCATAATATTTATTTTTTTATTGGGTGAGTAAAGGTTTTTTATAAAAGGTTTTAAGTAATACTTAAAATCCTCAGGTTTGGTAATAATTATTATTTTGTGGTTTTAAATCTTGAAAAGATAATAATCCTATTTTTTGTAATAATTTAAGGGAGCCGCAGTGAACTTAAGGGCAGAAATAGCAAAATTGGTTTTATTAAAAGTGCCCTATACTTTGGCGGTTGTTTTGAGAAAGTAAACAAGAGGAAAACCCAGGAAGGCATTAGCGGTTACTCTAACTGCTTTTGTAGAACAATAATTGACCGGTTTGTAAAAACAGCTTTCCCCCACGTGCCACCTATGTTAAGAAAGGTGTTTAACACATAATATAAACAATATATAATAATTTTTAGAGGGTGGGGGGGGTTTGGTTAAATCTTTAAACCATCTACATCACTCAAAGTGTAACAAAAAAAATCAACAGTTTGAATGTTTTGTAAGCAGTTCCCAAAAAAAAAACTTAATCTAAAATTGCCTGCTTTAAGCAAAACGCCAAACCCTAAATGCATAAAAGGGGGCCCAAAGCGTAATACATGTGGCCCCTAATTCCCATTTGGCAGAAGCTCCCTAAGAAAAATAAAGTTACAAGGATAGGGGACGTAAAACACTTTGCCAATTGAAACTTGGAAAACGCCTATAGAAAATTGGTCCTATCGATGATATATTGTATTTATTTTTCTACCTTTTTATGTGTATCCCCTCCAATAACCAGCTAGGTTATTGTCTGCGAGTTTTGACCTTAGGAAAGTTGGATAAACCTAGATGTTCCCCCCCAAGCCATAAAGCCTCCGTATATTATTATTTTTTTTTTAAAATTGTAAATTTGTTAACAAACCCTTTTTGGTCTAATCCTCGTATTTTTTTTTATGCCTAAATTGGCATTCAAACCGACCTTAAACAATTTCATGAAAGAACAACTTTTTTAAATCAATGTAGGAAATTAAAACCAAAAAGACATCATTGCGTCAGAGGGGAGTTGACCCGAAAGATCAGAAAAAAGAATGCCTAAAATGGGTTTTTTTTTAGAGAAAAAGTTGAATTTTTTTAAACCTGTGAAAAATTTAAACATGGTTCAAGTTTTATTTTTACTAATGGTATTTGTTTATAATACAAATCAAATAATAGCGAAATATTTTTTTTTATCCTCCACTTCCATCATTTTGGTTTTTTAGAAAATTATGTCCACCCCCCCCCTTAAAGAAGTTTGGTAAGTTTATTGGTGGTTGCATTAGAGTTGTTGTTTGTTTTCCTTTTCTGAAATTTTGTTTTTGTAAAGTGAGGAGGAAACCGCACAATGGTTATTTTTTTTTTCAATGGAATCCTAAATGCCCCAAGCATAAATGGATTTGAATGTGGTCCCAACGCCGGCAAAAATGAAAAAGAGATTAACTTTTGGTTATACAAAAAACCCCTGACAAAAATGTATTATGGAAATGAAGTAATGGTGTAAGTGCATCCAGAATTCTCGAAAGAGGTTAAAAATTATCCAAGCAATAACCCCTATCCTGTGTAAATATATAATTAATGTCTCAATTCCCCCCTTGCATTTTTTTAAAGCTTTACACCAGTGATTTTTTTTTGCGAAGCCTAATGCGATATAGTTTCTTTTTGCAGGGGAAAATGTTTTTGGACCGAGCTTTCCAGGCACAACCATATTTTACGAGGCCTAATTGATATGGCCAATGTGTTAGTTTTTTTTTGTTTTTTCTTCTGTACTTCTTAGTTAGGTATCTCCAACCTTTGTGCAAATGGTGTCTAAATGTATCTTATATGTAAAATGTTTTTGTCAGATTCCACCACAACTAAATTCCCCGTTGGCTTTTTTGCCCGCCCTCTACTAAAAAATATTTGAGCACCCCAATGCTAAACATACAAGCCCCCAAGGCCCGGGCCGAGGTATGTAAAGTACTAAATTGTTTCCAACACCAATCCAAAAGAGTCATCAATTTGGTTTAAGAAAATGGCAAATGCCCAAAATGGAACCACTCCCCTGGCCTATAACCTTAATTTTCCCCCACTTTCCTGAATGAGAATGTTACCCTAACTGTATCCGGAACCCCAAGACCAAAAAAACAGATCCACAAATGTAAATTATCAGCAATGCAACCAAATATGTTTTTAATAAAATATAAACATAACTAAATGTTATTTTGTGATGCTAAGTTTTCCTATTTGGCCGGGGGAATGGATCCCCTTGCAAAATCACTTCCCCAGGGAATTTCCCAACAAGCCCCAAAATCAATTACGTGGATTTTAAAAACTAATAAGCAAGAAACCTTAATGTGACCAAAAAATTTTGTAAACTTAGGGTATTATGGAACTAAGCTGTTTTTTGTACTAACAGCCATTTAATTCAGACGCAACAATCCCATCCTTAGGGGACAAAACAAAAAAATGTTTTATCATGGGTCGCCATTCTCCCCCATCAAAGGTTACTTCTAAATTTTTTGATTCATTGGCTTTCCTATTTCAGTTTGAAACACAACCAAATCCATTTATTGGTTTTTTGCAATAAAAGGTCCCACCTAAAACAGGTTTTTTAAGGGCCGATGCCCTCTTAAGGGCTTGACTGGTCTTTGAGACAATAAGAATAAAAGCATTAATTATATTAACCAAATATTATCTTGTCCAAAAAATACAATTACAAGCAAGTTTGGGAAGGTCCCCCAAGAATTAACAAAACAAGGTGGTTTAGATATCCTAAATACCAAATCAACTTTTTTTGGTTAAATAGTTTTCCCCACCCCCCCCCCCATTTTTTACATTGAAGTTTCTTTGGTTTATTTTTAAATATCCTCATCAAAAAAAAACATTGCCATAATGTTTTTCATGCCCCTTTCCCAATATTTTTTTTGTATATAAGAAGTATAAAGTGATGGAATAATGAATCCCAACAGGCCACGACCCTAACAACAGCAGAAACCTTCCCATTACAAGACTAAAAATTGGAATGGAAATAAGTACACACGTCCCCTCCATAAAAAAGGGACATATTGAAACCCACTAAGTCAAAAATGTCCTTTAAGAAAATGACTCTACCCTGGAAGAGGAAACAATAAACCCCAATCATTTTATGTTTCCGAGTTTTTATCTTCCATAATGGTTTCAAAATGTTTAAAAGTAGCCTTTTTATAAAAAATATTTATGCAAAATGGTTTTAATTTGTTACTTTAATTTTTTTTTTTAGGAAACTGGACATGAAGAGTGCCTGTTTTGTGTGTTAGTTGATTTTTTAATTGCTTTTTTTTTAAAAAATAAGGTTTTTAATTTGTATACTTGTTATTTTTGTTTCAGGAACCCAGAAAAATAGCAAAGGCCTTGTTCCCCACCGTGTTATAGTTTTATTGGCTATTTATGGCTCAGTTGTTGTACTTACGCACTGAAAGTAGGGAATGTAAATCTCTAGGAAGAATGAAAGAACTTATAATAAAGGTGCGAGCTTGGATTGGGTTTTGAACCACCCAGAAAAAATAAACCAGCCCCAAACAACACGCATATCCCCCCTAAAACCACTATTCTAACAAAATTTAGGATTTTCGTAAAAAATAAAAAAACGCTTAACAGGTACAATCCTTTGAAGTTTGACAATGGAACATAAAAATAAAATTTATTATCAAGAACAACTTTTACTAAATAAGAAAATGAAATTATGTGGTTTTTTACAAGGAAAGCTAACAATCATTTAGAAATAATACTGGTGAGGAATGAGTTTAATAATTTTCCCGGTGAACGGTTTTTTTGTTAATTAGCGGAATGGCCGTTGCGAATTCCATGAAAGTATGCCGCCCGTCTTATCCAAGAAAAACCTAATATCTAAGGTTGTAACCATAGGCCCTGATGGACACGGGAAGAGAAGGAAGAATATGCTTTATTGGAAAAACTTACAGTGGATTTTTTTTTGTTTCATACACCCGTCTTACATTTTTTTGGCAAAATAACTGCAACCCAAATTTAGTGGGAGGAAAATAAAAATTAACAACATCCTGGTTTCCAATAATTGAAATTAACTTTATTTTTATCATCCTGTTTTCAAAGCGAGTTTCTTTTAGAATGAAAATTTTGACAAGGAGATTTATAGTTTATTTCAACAGTAGAGGATATACACTTTTAAAAACGGTAAAACTAAATATGGCCCCAGTTATTACGCAAATTGAGGAAGCCCCGTCCGTTCCATGGAGGGAAATTGTAAGATAAAAAACAGGATTTTTTAAAGCAAACCCAAACTACAATTTACGTGTAAATTTTTTTCCCCGGGATTCTGGATTTTTTTTGAATCCCAACAAGTGTGGGTATTATTATTTATTTATCGTTTTGGATTTCCCCTACAGCCCCCATATGTTATAGGAAAACCAGTGAAAACTTCTAACAACTGAAAATTTAACCAGAAGGGATTCTCATTCCCCTCCCGGGCGAAGGAATCCCAAAAGTGCCCCTACCCGTTGAATGAAAAAGCATACAAAAAGACCATTGGTTATTGTTTCTTCGTGTTTCCAACCGAGAACCAAGAATAAGTTTCTTTAAAATCTAACAATTAAATGGGGTTAGATTTCCATTACAGTTAGGAAATTCAATGGGAAAGGCATTGAATGAACATGGAAAAAATGCAAGAAAATTGGTAATACGATTTTGAATGATGCGATTGTTTTGTTATGTTATGATGTATGGGAGAAAGTTAAGAATTTAAGAAAATTCAAATTTGTTCCTTCTGCCATAATTGTTTTCCTAATATTCAAAACAATAGTTCCCGTTTAAAAACTTGTGCAAAATTAGCTCATATGTTTTTTGCTGACTCCCAAAAGAATAAAAGATATTTGGGTTTTTAACCCCGATAAACATTTTGATAGTTAGTTTAAATAAAAAACCCTAAAAGAAAACAATTAGTATACATTAAGAGATAAGCTCCTGAAATAATCCAACAGATACCATATGGCACATAAAATTTTTCTTTAGCAAGTTTTCAACACATAACGAAAGCAATTGGCTAAGGTTGGGTGTTTTTATATGAATTATATCGTACCTCCCTCGCATAACCCAAGTCAGCCGAGCCGGCTGTAATCTCAGTAAAAACCCGTTTTTTAAATACATCGAAAATATTAAAAAAAGCTGCCTTCCCCTTATTCTTAGTAAACTTAGGTCCAAGAAATTTTTTTCCATAAGTCAAATCCCCCAATATTAAAGTTTTGGTTTGAAAGGTCCCCCTTGTGTCCCACTTATAATGATGGATTTATAAAAGAAACTTGGATTGGTTTTATTTATTTGTTTACTGCCTGTCAATAATCATGCCCGTCCCATATATTTTTTTTTGCCTACGATAAGTAAAAGTGGGGAAATGATCCCCATTCATTTATTCCCCTGGAAATAATTTGCTTCCAAAATTTACCTAATTAAATAGGAAGCGAAAATATGAACACATCCATTTTTTGGTTGTTTTAATGTTAAACAGTTACCGATACGTGGGAATGGCCAGTTGTTTTATATGAGGGACCTTGCAAGAATGGCCCCAAAAAAAAAGGTAAGGAGCCCCCCCCTCCAACTAAATTAAAATCCAAATCCCAAGTTCACAACTTTGGTTTTATATATAAAGAAAACCCAAAAATTTGTGAAAGGTAAAAAAAAAAATGTAAAATAAAATTTCACCTAATAATCCATCTCGCCAACAAAATCTCATCAAGTTCTCAATTTGATTCTTGGCTTCTATTTTAGTTTGAAACACACAATCATTTTTGCCATAATGTCTAAACAGGTTTAGGGCGATGCTCTTAAGGCTGGACTGTCTTGAGACAATAAGATAAAGCATATTTTGACCAAATATGTCTGTCAAAATACAAGTACAAGCAGGTTGGAAGGTCAAGATTAAAGAAGTGTTAGATCTAAATTACTATCACTTTTGTATAGGTCCATTTACATGAAGTTTCCTTGGTTTTTATATCCTATCAGAAACATGCATATGTTTCATGCTCAATTTTGATATAGAAGTTAAAGTGATGAATAATGATCAACAGGCACGACTAACACTGAGACTCCATGGACTAACATTGGCTGGAAATAAGTACACACGTCTCCATAAAAAGGGACATTTGAACCACAAGTAATGTCCTTTAAGAATGACTACCTGGAAGAGGAAGAATACCCATTCATTTATGTCGTTATCATTCATAATGTTTATGTAATGTTGCCTTTCTATAAAAATATTTATGCAATGTTTTAATTTGTTACTTTTTGTTTAGGAACTGAATGAGAGGCCTGTTTGTGTTAGTTTGGCTTTAAAAGAAGGTTTTAATTTGTTACTTTTTGTTCAGGAACTGAATGAGAGGCCTGTTCGTGTTAGTTTGGCTACTGCGCGTGTTACTCGCACTGAGTTGGGATGTATCTCTAGGAAGAAGAGACTTATTAGGTGCGAGCTTGAGTGGCTTGAACCAGAATATACCAGCCCCAAACAACACGCTCTAAACACTTCTAACAAAATTCAGGATTCGTAACGCTTTCAGGTAATCTTTGAAGTTGGACAATGAACATAAAAATAATTTTCAAGAACAACTTTACTAAATAAGAATGAATTTGTGTGTTACAGGAAGCTACATCATTAGAAATATACGGTGAGGATGAGTATATTCCGGTGACGGTTGTTAATAGCGGAATGCGTGATTCTGAGTAGCCGTTGATCAAGACTAATTCTAAGGTTGATACATGCTATGGACACGGGAAGAGAAGGAGATAGCTATTGTAACTCACAGTGGATTTTTGTTTCATACACCGGCTACATTTGGCAATAACTGCCACCCATTAGTGAGGAAATAAATTAACAACACGTTCCATTAAATTGAATATCTTCATTTTTCTTCTTTTAAAGCGACATTAAAATGTCGCAATGAAACATCAGACTTAACTCTTGAACCTAAAAGCTGATGCGGAAAAACGGTCTAAGTCACTCGAACAACGGGCTGATGCTATGGGACTTCAATTATACCGAAACTTAGGGATTCTAATGCGAAACTGACACTGAACCTTAGAAGTAAGAGATTATCATTAAATGTACCATTACAAGTATATGTTTTTGCACTTTATAGCAAAAGTTTTATGAACCGAACCCGCCCATCGGGTAAACCAATTTGAAACTGTAATGACACGATATTAAGCAGACCAAAACAGACCAACGCGGACCTAACAAAACACTTTAATATTGAATGGACACAAATACACACACCCAGAAATAATTGAACAATTTAGATCCATTCAACCCAAATAGACTCGACACTCGCAGTTATTAAGCCAAACACACACACACCTCTTATCTAAACAAATTTTCAAAGCAAACCCGCCCGTCGGGCGGGTTATGTAACTAGTATATAAATATATATATAAAAAAATATATTTATATGAATTCGGTTTTCGGTTCGGAGTGCCAAACCCATATCCAACCCGAGAACCGAATTAGTAGTTCG
>BQNB010032483.1:0-53130 GCA_026074375.1 Tanacetum coccineum | reverse complement strand
TTAACTAATTAATTGACCGAGACTTAAATACATAATGAACGAACTTCATGTTCGACTCAATATTTTGAGGCTAACACAACTTATTTGAGTGTTAGTTGAGGTTTAAAATGGATAAAAATGGAGAAACGGGTCATAGTTTAGTATTTTGCTCGGGTTAGGGTTTCTAACTCTGATTTCTTGTAATTTCTTAGAATGAGGATGAATAAGAATTGTAAATGAAGTGTATGACTTGCTTGTAACTTTTACTTGATGGATTGTACAAGATTCTTAGGAATACAGAGGTAATACGGCTATTTTAGATATCGTGCATTAATGACTTGTACATTATGTATTAAAGACTTGTACTTTGATTTGAAGAGATTTTATATTTCAAATGAGATGTTATATTACTTGTACATATGCTTTAATAGTTTTTACATTCACTTTAGATATTATTCCTTCATGGAATTAGGGTTTAGAGGTATATGATAACGGTTTAAAGCCCGTTTAGATATAACGTTACGAATGGTACATTATAGGAATAATGTACTTTGTAATAAGGATATGATGATATTGACTTGACATGTTTTGATGTTTGCTTGACATATATGAAGATAGGATTGTCATAGATAGGTTGCGTGAGATCGTCTACTTTAGTTATGTAAATTACATGACATACTGAGATATTAACAATGTAAGTAATGTAATAAAGCGAAAAATTTCCCCGTACAATTGTGATAATAGTTGATTGAGTCTGAAAATACACTCTTTTATATATATAATATATAATACAATATATATAATAAGTATAATCTAAAAACAATCAATGAAACCAAGAAGGAGTATAGAATATCCCCGGGTCGTTTATGTTCGTCCTCGCGAGGCGGCGAGTGACCAAAGCGTGCCTGGCGAATATGACCGAGTCAGTAATAACTCAACCCCTTGTAGGCCTTTCAGGCGTTATAAAAATGTACTTTTAGGATGCGTTTTCCTGATAGTTGTTGTTTCTTAATTTTTTTTATAAGTTTTTGTATTTTCATGAGTCTTGTTGTATGTTTGCACAACTTATGAATGAAAATTTATGTTTCTAGAATGATTTTGTTTGTAAGCCTTGTAGGGCAGTGTAAAAATTCGCTAGGTATTATATGTATGTAATCCTTTTGTGTGTTACATGATGTTTTGTTAATTTTTTTCACCATACAGTATTCTGATGTGGATGGAAATTATGTTTGCCCTTATGATTGTTCTAAGCCTATCATGTGTCATGCCTTAAACTTTTCAAGTGTACCTTGTAGACTATTTGGGGTGCTAAGGGATGTATGTTCATGGTGGTGATGCGTGTGATCATTTGTCTTGAAGTGTTTGTGGTGTTTGTAGGACGAGTGTGCCTGGGTAATCATTTTTATTTTATGGACGAAATGATTTTTTCTTAAGGGAGTGTATGTTCTGGTCAATTGTAGTTCTGAGTGTTTAAGATGGTGTTATTCTTTTCTAATATTTTGTGCTGATCTTTTCAGGCAACGTGTTTTTGATGGGTTTCCTTTTTCATTTGTAAAATGTCTGTCTGCTTCGTATAAACCTTTCGGGTGTTATAGAATATGTGTTTGTTTCTTTTTTTACATAAATCCTCTAAGGCATTTATGGAATGTATCTTCATTTCAGGGAGATTTTTCCTTGTGAAAGTTGTTCATTTTATCATCTTACAAGCGTTACTAATGATGTTCATTTGTTTGTTTCTCATAAGTCCATCTGACGTTTGTAAGAAGTTGTCAGAATAGATTAGTCTGATGGTTAATTTTTTCAACCTTTCAAGTGTTGGAAAATAACAGTGCATCAAGGTATGTTTTCCTGAAGAAATGGTGCCTCAAGTGTTTATGAGGCGATATTATAACTCTTCGAGAGTGTTTGGTCACATTCGTCCTACCTTTTTCAATGTCATAACGAAGCGTATAGGTTCATGAAGATTTTATAGCTCGCTAAGTCTTTGTGATAGCTAGTACGTCTAGTGATGAAGTAAACACAGTTAACTACCTTTCAGGTTAACAACATGTTCTCTGTGTATGTACATGTACCAATATGTGGTTTTGTAGTTAGTTGGACCATTTTAGGTTTTTCTAAATAGATACCTAGGATTGATGTATATACAAATTGTTTATGTATTGCCAAAATATATCTTGACAATCTTTCATTTATCAGTCACATGATTATGAACCGACTTTGAGGATACGAGAGCCAGGTGTTATAACCTGGCCAATCGCTGACGAGTGTAACATTGTTCAAGTATACATAATATGTTTCAAACATATAAAAGTAATATAAGAGTAACAGGGAAATTTTTCATTAAGTTGTTGACTTATATGTCTTACATTATTTTCTAGTTACAATGTATTGTGTTGAAAAGATAAAAGTATTGAAATAATAAAGTTCGTGATGCCTACCTAGAGGTAGCATTCTAAGCATGATGGGTGGTATGTGCTTAAATACACATACCTTTTACCTAATAAAACAAGCTAAAAAGACCAATAATGACCAAAAATACATAAAAATGCATTGTATTTATTTATTTTGTGAATTATGTCTTATAGGTACGGATTTATCACTAAAGGACAAAAACGAAGCAAAAATGAACAAAGCCGAGCACGGGAACAGAAAGAGTACGAAAAAACCAAAGCCGAAGGTGTATACATTTTTAATGGGCCAACCCGTACCCATTTTAATGGGCCGGGTCAGCCCACTAATCTTGTATTTTTATTAATTATTAAGCTTGGCTCCGATTATACCCAAACCATTTTTCATATCTATTTCTAGTCAAAGCCCATACCCGGTCCAAATCCAATTCTATAACAAAAAGGGTCAACGCGGGTCAAAGTCAAATTCACTGTATATCCTTTCCACTTTCCCACTTTTTTTACATTCACATAAACATAACGCAGGGTAAATCCACTAAAGTGCTCGATCTATAGTGCTTCTAGAAACCTTTGCCTGACAACCCTAACACCTCAATTGACACGCTGGCAATCTTAAGACCAATGATTGAAGGATGTGACGTGTGCTAGATCCAAGGGCTACAATGATTGCGAGGGAATCAATCAAGATTGAAGGGATGAAATTGAAGAGAGAGGAGCGTCTCAAGGGCCTAGAACCTTTACCTCTTCACTATAAAAGGAGGCGTGTAGGATTTTAGCTTAAGTTTAGAGTAATTTAGCTTATTGCAGTTATTTTTAGCTTATTGTCTTAAATTTAATGTAGTTTCCTTTTAAAAGCTTGTAATCACTTTTAAATATCAATAAAATACTGTTTGATTTAAATTAGTGTTTAAATTCATGTTTTTACTTAATGCACTATTGGTTTAATTAAGCTCAGTTTTAATCTAATAAGCTCTATAAGCTCTCAAATACTACTTAAGCTAGTTTATACTCAGTTAAGCCTTCAAAAGCTTAACTGAGTTTAGATTTTCACTTAAATTCTCCCCTAAAGTTACCTCAGCTTTTGAATTGGATGATAAGCCAATTATGGAAGGGCTTATGGTGTCAGACAAATTGTCTTTACAAGATGGTGTTGTTGATTTAAGCTCTTAAGAGCATTCAAGTCTCTGTTTGGCTGGGACAAAGGTACTTGTTCTATTTTCTTATTTTCACTCAAATATTAGCTTAAATTCTGTTTGCTTATTGTTTTGCTTATTTGTGCTTATTATTTGCTAGTTATTGCTTATTAATCCTTAATTTGTTTAGTTATATATCTGTTATTACAAATTTTAGCTTATTTCAAATTTGTGTAGTTTAAAAATGTTAATTCAGTTTTTAAGGGGGTGTTTGGCACAAGCAGCACTAACACTTGTTAGTGCTGCCTATGCTACTTTTTCCTTTTAAATCAACTTTAACAAGCTTAAACTTAGTCTATTAGTCAGTTTCAATAAATTTGTGGAAACCGTAGAAAGGGGTGAATACGTTTTCCATTAAAAACTTTAAATCTTTTGTATCAATTACCCTATCAAGTTTGACTCAATATAAGAAGTGTCGATAATATGTTTACAATAGCCAACGCATATTCTAACAATATAACCATACTCACAATATTTAGCACAAAGATCTACACAACCTTAACTAACAAGATATACACAAACCATTAACACAATCATGTGAGACAATGCAAGTATAAAAGTAAACCGGTAAATGTAAGAAATAATGGTAAGCGATAAGGTAAAAGAAAATGCAAATGACACGGTGATTTATTGTTGGTGCAGTCATGAAGCTCTTTCTTCCGCCCTACTTACTCCTCGAGTACTCAACTCGAGAGTACTTATAATCAACAAGCTCCATTTCGGCTGGAGGAGGAAAGTAAACTTATACCAAAGCTTACATTTATTTTCTGACATTAGGCTAGAATGTCGAGTTCTTCTTCGGGTAAATAACCAAACCTGTTTTGTATTGTGGCCCAACTACCAAACTTATGTTTTATAGCCTAAAACATTTTAAACGCGTCGCTTACATTATTTCCCGTCTACTAAGCTAAACATCGTAGTCCTAATCTTAGCTAGAACCAATCTACACTTCACCATTTATTTTAAGGGCTAAAATATCTAACCAACATCTCAATCAAACTCATCCAAATATACACATCATTTGGATCTACACATACTAAAGATTGGAAGACATGGACTTCGATCTATATGTACAATGTTACAAATGTACCTATTCTAGGAACTACTAACTTCGGTCTGAACGATGACAAAGTTCTTCTCTTGCATTTGAGGGAAGAAGGAAAAATAATAAGAAGATTATTGATTCACATTTAAACAAGGATTAACAAGTGACATGAATCAAAGTATTTTAGAGAGATTTAGTGAGAATTTGAGAGAGAAGAACTGAAAGATAAATCATGCAAAGGGTTGTGAAATCAGTGGAGTTAAACCTCATATTTTTAGGGAGCTTAAAAAGCTGACAGTCTGGCAACGGCGGTCCCGGCGGTCCCTTATATATAAGGGGGCCGCCAGGCCTATAAGGGGGCCGCCGCCTAGACTCCGCTCCCTTTTTTGTCTTTTTGTGGGGAAGGTTGTATCTGGTATAATGCTTCTAGTTGGGGGGAAAACCAGGATTTGCAAATTTTAGATTTTAAATAAAACATTTCCTTTTATACGAAAGTATTTTGTTGTCTTATTTATTTTTGTGAAAAAATTATTTTGTGAATGTATGGTTAAGAAAAAAAAACATTTTTCTTTGATTATCCTATAAGTTTAATTTGTTTGTACATACCTTATGTGATTTACATCGGGTGCAAACAAATGTCGGTGTTGATGCAGACATGAGACATCGAGTGTTGTTGATGCATGTACGCATTGATGATTTGTGATTACGAGTAACTTGTGTACTTTACGTTATGTATTTCAAGTTACATGTTTGTCACACCAAAACACAAAGAGATCGTATAAATTAAATATCGTAATATTTGCACTAACAATCTCCCCGCCTTTTTGCTGAAATGACAGAAAATATGTAATTTAGCACATAGTTATGGTTTTTAGAAGTTACTAGTTTACACTCCTTTCTCCCCTTTTGTCGAAGCAAAAAAAAGGTTTTTTTTAGGGTGTATAGTGTGGGATTTATGGTTGGAGATTATAGGTTTGTGGGTAGGTGATCCGAGTGTACAGGTTTGGTGATGAGGAGGAAAATGTGAGAAATAAAGGTGAAGGTGATTATGTGTTCCTTAGATAGGTTAGAAAAGGTCATGAGAGGTGAGAAGTAGGCAAGACAAGAGGGTAGGTGATTGAGCAGTTTACACACGTAAAATACAATATAAAATAATATAATCCCGAGAGTAATTAAGAAAGATACCAAGTTACCCTTGATAAAATTCACTCTCAAAAATATATATATAATATAATTTAAAATACGTAAAATAAACCGGCAAGGTATGATCACCCGGGTCGCTTCTCCCCAATGACTCGTGCTATGGACAACCTCGTTTAAGTATTGGATCCCTGATTTGAATAGAAAAGAGATAATATTTTTTTATTTAATTATAACTACTAAATTAAAGGCACAATTTAACCAACTAAATTAAAATAATACGAAAGTAATAAAATGCGACTTTTTAGAATAACAATGCAATTTAAAACTTAAATGTAAAACTAGATTCCTAAACCTAAATTAAAGCTAATGAAAATTTTAGGAAAAAGAAATATTTTTTAAAGGCTTTTTGGATTTTATATGTATTTACAACACTATTAATCTAATTTAATGCTAAAAATAGATATTTAATGTAAAAATAGATAAAATACTTTTTAAGCTAACATAATCCTAGATTACTTAAAAAGATTGAGCAGAAAAACATTTTTTTTTTTATCCTAATTTTTACGATTTAAAAGGTTTAAAATTAAAAAAACTAAAGGGTGAAATTTAAATGTTTTGAAACTAAAATTTGAAAAATTTATTTTTAAAAAGATAATAACGTAACTAAAAATTCTATAAAAATACTTTTTATAAAGAGAAAAAATGCAGAAAATTAATTTTATTAAAAGCCCTAATTTTAAACTATTTATTAAAAACTAATTTAATTAATTAAACTATAAACCTAATTTTATTATTTAGTTAAACTATTTTATAAAACTTAAACTAAATCAAATCAAACACATGGGTCGAAAGTGTCAAAACAGAAAGATAAGGGTAGGCGGTGTAAATTTAGATTTTATACTAAAAACACAAAGTTTGAACTAATGGCAGATTTAGTCCCTTAACCTAAGACTAACTAGACTTAACTATTAACTAACAAAGGACTAACTATGTAAATTTAAAAGGACTAACTGCAAACTAACAAGGACTAACAGTGTAACTTTAAACTTAACAGAAACTTTAGAAAATTGCAAGACAGGCCCCTGAATTAATTAAAATCCAACAACCAGCATCCTTTTTATATAATAAACAGCTTATTAACTAATTTTTTGGACAACTTTTATAAAAACTTAATCCCTAACTTATTTGAAATAAGCTAAATAAGCTTATCAGCTTATAAACTCTAACAGCTTAATATTCCAACTCTTAAACTAAATCAATAAAGCAACTTCAAGGCACATGACTCTTTTTAACTACTTAATATAATCAGCTTATTCAAACTATTTAGCAATATCAAAACAGCTTATTTAACTACTTTTAAACAGAATATTAGAACAACTAACTAACAGCTTATTAGGAAAACAGTAATAAAACAAATGTAAAACAAAATGAGTGTACCTTAGAATTTCCAGCTAGACAGGAAAACAATAAGCTGTGTGGCATATGGCTTAATCCACATAAGCCCTAATCAATTCCAACCAATCTAATCAACTTATAAGAGTCCAACAGCTCTAAACCTCATTGAACACATAGCAGCCATCCAATTCCAATAAGAATCAAACCTTGATCGAATCAATAATAACAATAACAAAAACTTTGACAGAATTTAAATGAAGAAGCAAATAGATATGAAATAATTCTTTTATTAATTCTGAAATAGTTTCTTACAATAAAAATAACAGGAAAATTGAAATTACATAAAAACTAATTAACAACTTGAATCGAAAAAAATTAAACTACTTAAAAGATAAAACTGAAAAATTAAACACTAAAAAATTATTCCTCTAAGTGCTGGAATGAGGGGGTATTTATACCCGAAACTTGAGCTCCCATACTTCTTCTCGATCCTTCTTTTCTTCATCTTGGCCATCCATCTCTTCTCTCTCCTTGAAACTCAATCGTAAGCCGTTAGATTAGATTGTGGGCACCCGGATCATGATGTGGACATATGAGTGTGTTAGATATGTGAGTGTATACACTCACACACGTCACATCACCCAATGAAATCGATAGATTATGCCAGGGTGGCATGGGTTGATAGTTAATTGAAAGCGATGGGTGGGTTACGGGTTGTGAGGAGGATATTAACCCCATGGTTAATTAGGGTAGGAGTGAGTGATTTGTAAACTAGGGTTCTTGGGTCTTTGGGTGTTCTTGAGTGATTCGGTGTGTGTGAGTGAGTTAAATCTATTTTGGGGGAAATGGGGTAACAGTAAATGTTAAAACGTTTATAAGTTAACCGGGTTGGTCGGGTTAAGGGTTCGGGTTAAAATCGGGTAATTGGGTTAGGGGTTGGCTGTTGATTGGTTGAGAGGTGGCACCCGGATTTATTTGACCCGGGTATAGACCCGCGACTTTTGTAACTATGAAGAAATTGCATGATCGGCCCTTGTGTTTGGCAAGCACAATAAACAACTTTCCCCTATTGCCAAAATCAGCCCCTGAATTTATAAAACAATGGAGTTGGGCTTTGGTTGACTGTGGTTTAGCTGCAGTTGACTGTAGAAGGCTGAGGCATGATCTCTTCGGCTTTGATTTCTTTAGCTTCTTGATCACTCATCCGTTCTCGTGTCCGTTTTTGCCCGTTTTTGACTGTTTTCTTGCGATATTTGACATATCCATACCTGCACACATAAAACTCAGATACAAGCACATTTTTGCCATTTTTGATCCGTTTTGGGTTGAATTGGGCCTTTTTAAGCATAAATTGATATGTATAGTTTAACAACTATCAAAATTCCCCAAACTAAAACATTGTGTGTCCTCACGCAATATTACATGCCTTATAACCAAATACCTCGAAAATTCCCCAAACTAAACCTTTGAAAAGTAGCAAAGAGTTTTGTTTGAGAGAGATAAGAGATCACAAGTTATAAAACACCCGACTTCCCATTTTCTAAGATTTTTCTCTTTTTATGATTTTTCTTGATTATTAACTACCTAACTACAATTTATTTGTGTTGACATAATGCAATGTTTTCATTACCACATTGGTAACTTTTAGGATCATAGAACAAAAAGCACAATTAAGCGTCTAAAAGATAACTTCATCATCCCCGATTTTTCACTTTTCCCATGCTAAGCTTAAAAACAAGATCATCGTTAATTACAAGTCATGACACTAACACTACTCATAAATACTAATTGTGTTCTTACTTTTCCTCCCGCAAATCCTACTTTTGTATCTCAGGATTTTACTTAAGTCATATACCCGAAGGCTCTTTAAGACTTTTGTTTCGATACTTATTAATTCAGAAAATAAAGTGTAATGGTTAAGAACGCAATAATTAGCTCCTAGCCCTTCTCAAAAGATCAAATGCAATCAAGAATAAAGTCCACATCGAGGCGACCAAAATTTGGCTTTTTATTAGGCTACTTAAGCAAGGCACCATTCATGTCATATACCCTAAGGCTCTTTAAGACAAGAATGAACCAATCTCATTTGCACCATATACCCTTAGGCTCTTTAAGGCACAAAACAAGACAAAAATTAAGCAACATTATTAAACCTCAGTCCTTTAGTAGGCTACAACATCGGCCACGCCTCCGACACGATGCAGCAAACATATTTCGACTTTGGATTATATAAGTAAACACCGGTGCCTTTTATCTCGAAGCCACATCGATAGCGAGTCGACAAGAGGTTATTCTACTTATTATGACACCGGACTCTACCTTATATGAAAACTCCAACATCGGCCACGCCTCCGACACGATGAAGTAATCTGGCAGAGATACTTATTTATTATATTTTTGTATTTTTAAGCCAAATTAAGTATTCCTGATGTGTACTCATCCTAATCACAAAGGAACTAAAGAAAACTTCTATTAGCTAATTATTAACCAAAAAACCATACAACTCTATTTATTAAACATTTATATATAGAGGTGAAACAAACTAATGGGAGAAAAAGCCACAATTAACACATATGAGCTTGAAAGAAATCCAACTATTCTACGTTTAATATCATGACTTATAAATAACACTATCATTTCTTGTTCTTCACAAAAGAAATTTGCAAAGGCAAAGAAAAAGCCTACAAATGAATAGCATATTGAGCACTCTAAAAGAAATCCAACTAATCCTAGCTTTAGAATGCGTCATGACTTATGAATAAACACTATCATTTCTTGTTCTTAACGCAAAAGAAATTTGCAAATGCTTAGCCTATATATAAAATTCAAACTCCGGCATATTTAAAATCTTCTCTTTAGATTAGCAGCAAACTTCATTTACTAACGATTTCAAGTTTATCATGTTTAAAATCTACATGAGACTAGCACAAACTATCATCATTAATTGTTAAGGGAAAAAGCTAGAACTCTACACGTACGATCGGGTCAAAAATTACTTCTTATTCTTACCAACGGAAAACCTACATTAGTGTCGTAACACTTTTTATTTTTATTTTATTTTTATTATTTTTTATTATTTTTTTATTTTATATTATTTTTTTTTATTATATATTTTTTTTTATAATTATTATTATTATTTAAACTAAATAACAAGACTGAAAAATTTAAAATTTTTGCTATTTTTGTGGGAAAAACGGGTACGTGAGAACAAAACAATAAGCAAGCAACATCAAATCGATAGAATTACCTTCCCCCAAACATAAAACGAAACCATTGTCCCAATGTTAAATAGGCGGTCTCTACATAAATCTAAGCCGTTTATTTAGTATGCCAAGATAAACGATTGATTATCAGATAAGATGAAAAGATATGGATCACCCCCAAACTTAATTTCACACAAAGGATAAGAAAACTCAAGTCGAACGGGAGAACAACACCGGACACAGAGGCTTCAAAAATTTGTTGGGAAGAATCCTTGCAAAAATCACAACAAACAGAGCCTACAATACACGAGAAATTAGAAGAGAGTATAAGCCTCTTTTAACACAACACAATTGATAATAAAAATAAGAAAGGATAAAAGCATGGATTGAACTCCCACGAAGCGGCTTGTTTTTGGTCACCGAGTCGCAAGCTCGACGCGATCCCTGAATTCAGAATGTCCTTTAGGGGAAATCTGAGATCGGATAACCAATGGTGGTGTATCCTCCTCCATATAGTGCTTCAAACGGGCTGTTGACTTTGAAATCTAAAACCATCGGTATGAGACAACTTGGCAATGCCATAAAAGGAAGAAACTTAGAGTCGATTTTGAAAGGTCCCGAGACCATCGGGACTTTGAGCTTTCCGGAGAAAATCTTAATCGGAGGTGAAAAGGTAAGACTTGATCACCAAATTGAAGATTCCGGATTCTTTATCTTGGAATCGTGTAGTTTCTTTGTCTTCTCCTGTAGATAGCGAATTCTCGTAACTAGATACTCGAGAAGCGCCCGCTTAGTTCTCATTGAGTTGAAGCTTTCGACATCGCTCGCTGGTCTTTAAAATCAAAGTTGCATGCTTAAGAGCACAATATGCTTTGTGTTCGCGTCAACTGTACAAGTGACACGCTTTCTTCCATAGACTAACTTTGGTACGGAGTACATCCAATGGATCTTGTAAGCGGTCTAAAATCAAAAAAAAAAAGGGGCCCCCCCCCATAATGCATCAGCTATTGTCGGACCAGGAGCACTACGATTTTCTCCTCACCGTCCTCTCCAAAATTCTTTGAGACCACGATTTCGTGACTTCAACTTGACCCACGGATGTTTGTGGTGGTAAGGGAGTCGAAAGACGATAGGTTACACCATATTTAGACATAACTTTATCGAAATTTTGTCGGTACAAAAATAGGTCTCACACGATCGCTTATGATTGCTCCTCAGAGCACCAAAAATCGGGAGAAGAAACGGATTTTAAAGACTTAACAACTACCCTAGCATCTGTTGGTGGGGAGCGCTTTCGCTTCAACCAACTTGGAAAGAAATCGATCGCTACCTAGAATATATTTTGTTACCCCCTAGATGACGGAAAAGGTCCCATAAAATCAATTCCCCATAAATCGAAAATCTCATAAACTTGGATCTAACAATTTTGAGGCATCTCATCAGCGTTAGAGATTTCGCCTTCCATTGACATTAAACACAAGTTGTTTGAGACTAATTCGTAGAGACATCCTTATAAATGGGTTGGCCAAAAGAAACCGGCATCCAAAAATCTTCTTGCGCGGAAAGCTTGGCACCAAGTTTCCCCCCGATGGGTCCACTGCTGACAAAGCTCGAGAATTTCGAGAGCTTCTTGCCATCTACACACCTTCGGATTATTTGATCCGCACAAGTCTTGAAAAGAAAAGGGTCATCCCAAAAATAATGTTTTACATCTTTAAAGAGCTTGTTTTTCTCTTGAGTCGACATTCCTTTTTTAATGAATTTCCCCGCGTGGTAGTTAGCAAAGTCGGCGAAGCACGGGGTACTTTGGTCTTTGAAAGTTAACACACTTAAAGTCTCTAAAGGAAAAGTCTCGATAATCTCTTTTGGGTCAAAAACATTTTCGTAAGGGTTTTCAAGATGAGAGAGATGATCGGCTGCATAGTTCTCAGCTCCCTTGGTATCGATAACCTTAAAATCAAATTCCTGAAGAAGTAAGACCCATCGAAGCAAACGTGCTTTGGTGTCTTTCTTGTTGAAAAGATATTTCAATGCAGAGTGGTCTGTGTAAACAACACTCTTGTTCATGATTAGATATGATTGAAACTTCTCTCGCGAAGCATAAACCACTGCAAAGCATCTCTTATCACGCCGGTGGTTGTAAAAATAATTTTTCTGCTTCAGTCATCGTTTTGCTAAGTCGTAATGAATTGGGTCGGAAATGCTTCTCAATCTTTGCCCTAGGACCTGCTCACTATTGCATAATCACTTGCAACACACCATAGATTTCAAAAGTTGTCCCAAATACGGAAGACAAAAAAAAAAGGTAAAACAATGAGAATTGGAGCTTCGGTCAACTTCTTCTTCGAATGTTTGAAAGGCTAAATGCATATCTTCAGAAAAAAAAAATGAAAGAATGTTTTTCTCTAAGAGATAGGGTCAATAGGACGAGAGATTTTGGAAATCTTTGATAAATCTTTGATAGAATCCAGCATGCCCGAGAAAACTCGAATTCCTTTGACGGTCGTTGGATGAGGAAGCTTAGAAATTACATCAACTTAGCCTAACGACTTCAATTCCTTTTCTAGAAAGATCTTTAGTCCTAAAACAATCCATCTTTAACCAGTGAAAATGGCTCTTTTCCCCAATTTAGTGCTAATCTTGGTTGTCTTTCACACCTTTTAAGCATTCGATCTAATTGGAAAGACAGGAGGAAAAAGAATCTCCAAAAACTAAAAAATCGTCCATAAAAACTTCCATTTGTTTTCTCCTAATCATGTCGTGAAAAAATGGCAGCCATACATAGAAACGTTGGAAAGTTGCCGGGAGCATGCACAATCCCGAATGGCATACGACGTAAGACGCATAACAGTTCGTAAGGGACAACTGACAGAAGTTTTACTTTGATCTTTAGGATCAATTGGGAAAAAAAAATTTGAAATACCCTGAAAAACAACTAAAAACAAAAAACTCGTTGCCTTCATGTCCAGGAGATGGCTAAGACGCAGCAGAGATGATATCTCTTCTCTGCGTCCATGAATGGCGCAACGGAAAATGTCTTTACAAGTTGCTTCGTTCAGCTTCCGATAGTCGATGCAAACTCGTTTAAGTTAGAAAGTAAAGCAAACTGCATCTCCATTACGTAACTAATCTTGTAGGCACCAGACTCATTTTTCATCTTTCGTGACAACGTCACAACCACCTTTTTTAGGAACACCAATGGACCGACTAACCATGGACTATCCGATATTGGGAATAAATTAATCCTGCGTCAAAAGTTCTTCTACTTCCTTTCTTGATAACTCGTGGATTTTAGGTTAACCCCTCCTTTAATGTTGCCTTTAAGAAGGTTGGTAATCATCTTTCTAAAAGGATTTGTGTGAGCAAAATTTCTGGATTCTAGCCCGGATATCAGAAAGTTTTCTAAGCAATTGCTTGTTTTTCGTTTTTCAAAACTTATAATGAGTGAGGTCTTTTCATCTTGGCTCAAAATCTTTTGAAAATTTATGACACTGCGAAGTTTGTTATTTTTCTCTCTAAAAAACGACATACGCGAAGATGCGGAGGTAACTTATTAAGCTCGAACTTCCGAGAATTTCTTCTTTTGGAGTTCAAGTGAAGACTCTTTGGATTCAACAACTTTAAGAACTCTTTTTGAATTCCGGATGAGACGTAAATATCTCCTTGGGTTTTGGTATAGGTAATGCGATCAATATGTTTAGAAGTGCCTCAAGAATGAAGAAATGTCACCCTCGGATCGTAGTATGGAGCATTAAAAAACTGGCGAAACTGGTTCCTCATCGATTGCTAAAAAAAGCATCGGCTTCTTCAACGAGAGTAGAAAATTCACTTTTCATCAACAACACATATGGAGTAAGCGATTGCGCAGATGCACAAGCTCAGACAAACAATTCGGATCGAAGTCTACTGGACGACAGGATGGGTGAGAAAGCAATCAGAATAATCGAAAAATCCAAGCGTACTTTCTTGGGATATTACTTCACAAGTCGACATCGATTAGATCCAATACTTTCTTCAACATTATGAGATTGTTGAATGAAACTGAAGGTGCATCACTCCACAATTTAAGGTACACCGATTGCATCAGACATTCCTAAGATAAATCTCCTATGCTCTTCGTAAACATACGATTAACAAGCATGAACAGACCATCCTAAGAAAAGGTCGCACCGATATCATATGAGTACTACACGAGGATCGTCTATAGAAATCAAGAACAACAAAATCGGCGCGAAAGTAAAACTTTCCCTACTTTGTACAAAAACATTTTCACTACACCAGTTTGGATTGAAATCTTCTACGGTACGGCTAATTCTAAATACCATTTTTGTTTCAGGCGGTTTAGGCCTGAGATTAAGCAATTTTCACGATGGATAAATGGCATGCAGAGTTGATACTAGCACCTAAATCGGCAAGGGCTAAGTAACTATCCAACCTCTGAAAAATCATCTGCGAATAGAAATCGACCGGAAGGTCACCTAGCTTATTTCTCATGGAAAGCTTTAAGACAACCGCACTACAATTTTCTTCCAATCGGTGTTTTGGTTAACTCAAGTAACTTGTTTGTTTATGTTAACTTCTTTTTGAACATCGGAGACAAAAACTTTGGCATATGAATGAGGAGCAACCATCAACCGAAACTTTCTCAAAAGTGAGATTACGGAAGATTTCCATAAACTTTGAAGCTAGGATAACATCCTTTTCACAATCTTTGTTTATTGAGTCTTGAATGGTAAGTCTAAATTAGGTTTTTGAGCTTTGTGTGGCAACGAAAGAAGATTCTTCCGATTGGGTTTCTTTGTCTCTATGATATGTTCTTAGGACAAAAGGGAGGGAGGGTGTTTGGATGTCATCGTGCTCGGTAGCTCCGTAATCCTTTGTCACATCACTTCCTTTTCCAACCACACGGCGGTGGAACGAGAGGCGAGTAGGTAGGGTCCTGGAGTCGTGGGAGAGGGAGTGGGAAGCGAGCGGGGAGCGCACGGGTGAGCGGAGGTAATTGCCTTATGTGTGTCTCTGACTTCCTCTCCTCCTGCTGGTTTCTGGAATGGTAATTGCTCAGTAAAGAACTTGAGAACATGAAGGTTGTAGCTATGATAACTTTGCATGAAAATCTAGAGCATCATTTCCTAAAAATCCTCTTGCTATCTTTTGAGATCTCATTGTAAACTCTGTTGAAAATCAGTTTGAAAATTTATCTAACTTCATTTGCAAATTATTCATGAGAGAGATCTAGCGAAATATCATTGAGCTTTCGTAATAATATTGTCAAATTCAGTTTTAGACACACTATTTGTTGGAGGTTGGTAAGGTAAGACTTGATTGAGTGGTGGTTGATTGGTTGGTGTTTGGTATAGGAGCTTGATAACTTGATTTTGGTTGTTAGACGGTTGTGATTAAAGTTTCCTCCACGGTTTTGTTTTGAAATTACAGAATTGTTCCTTGTGATCGGTTTGGTTGTTTGGGAACGTTCGGATAATTGATTGAAACCCGGATGGTTTCATTTGAACTTTGCCAAATGGAAGTTGTTCTTTAGAGAAAATTAACCAACGCCTGCGGTTGGTTGAAATTGTTGATAATTATCAATGAAAAATATGGGAAAATCTCCCCACCATCGAGTTAACGACAATGGGTAAAATTGTGATTATCCACACTGACACATACTCTCAACGCTTTGACGTGCAGGAGAGTAACAACTAAGCTTTCATTTGATTCAACAGTTGGTTCATCTGATAGTCTCTTATCCTCGAGAGAAGCGGCTATTTGTTGCATACAAAGAATATATTAGATAGAGTGAAAATTAGAAAGAGGAGCATCCGTACTCACTCTTGAATCATTAGCACGACTCCTTGAGTAGCGAACTTTTGACTTGCTTTCAATAATCGCTAAACCTTCTTGAGGCATCTTGTCTAAGAAATTACCACGTGCTGCAGAATCTAAGGCATCTTGTATCGTATCGAATTAAAGAATTAAAAAAGTATCGAGTTGGTGGCGTTACGAAAGTCCTGTGAAGGACATGTGACGAAGGGAGTCCTTTAAAACGTTCCCCATGCTTCATAAAGGCTACATTGGGTTTTTGGTAAAAAGTAATGATCTCATTCTATAAAAGTGGTTTTTGAAAGGTGGAAGCTATTGGTTTTATGAACTTGAAACAAGGTCTCCCATGTGAGAATTGATCTAGGAGGTTCCTGTGTCTAAACCAATCTCGGGCTTTCACCGTCTAGAGAAAAAGGAGAAAGCAAAAGCAATTACGAAAGTTTCGGAACTTCGGGATGTCTAAGAACGTTGAAGTTGACCTTAATTAAAAAATCGAAGGATGATTGTGAGGATCTTGTCTACCCGTAAAATTTTTGTTGCTTTGCACAAGATTGATAACGTTGCTTAAGCTGAAAATTGTTGGGCATTGATCGGGTGGAACAAAAACCCCCTTTTATAGCATCTTCATAACCCTCGATGGGTGCATGTAACATTTGGGGCCATCGTTCATTGTCGCACCATTGGAACAACATTTTGTTCAACAATTGGTTCTTCTAAATCAAAGTTTTCAACAACCGGAAGAGTTTGTTGTTGACGACGTCTACGAGACTGCGAACGAGTGCGCATAAAAAGAAATACTAACAATCTAAAAGCAAAACTTTTACACTAATTTTTTTTTTAACAATGAATTTTAACGATTACACGAAAGAGACTTAAACCAAATAATCAACTACTTCACGGTAGCTCTTGAAAATTTCTTTTCAAGGTGAGCCGTACTTGGTAGTGACACAAAATGGCAAGTGTTAAAAAAATAAAAAAAAAAACTTTGATTAACGAGTTAGGAACATTGCAAGTTTCACGCGGAAATTTGAATGATAAATAGCTCAATGAAGAATTAAAGTTGTGTATCGATTACCAATTGTTATTTTATTTTCTCTTTTTTTTTAAAGGAAAATTTTTTATATTTTTGATTTGATTTCATTTTTTTTTATCTTTTACTTATACTAGAAAGAAAATGAAAATATTTTTTACTTTTTTATATTTTATAAAATTTTTTACTTTTGAATTTTAAAACAAGAATGAAACTTTCGAGGACGAAAGGATCTTCAAACCAAATCTACAAACTCAAAACGTAAGAATCGTAAACACTAATTCCCCGGCAACGGCGCCAAAAACTTGATGTATAGTTTTAAACACACGTAAAAAATAGAAAATAATATTACTAAGAAAGAGAAATTAAGAAGATACCAAGTTACCCCCCTTGATAAAATTCACTCTCAAGAAATATATATAATAAAATATCAAATTCGTATGTTTTAAAAACCGGTAAGAATGATCACCCGTCCGTTATCCCCAATGAACTAGTAAAATTGAAAACCCACGTTTAGGTCGGGATTCCTGATTTGAATAAAGCAAGAATAATTGATTTGGAAAGATATGAAAATAAAATTAAAATGAACAATTAAACAAATACGGAAAAGCAATTTATTAAGCAAATGGACTCAAACTTAACCCTAAAAATGTAAACTAAAATTTCACTAAATAAAGAAAAATCGCAGAAAATTATTAAAAATGAAAGCCCTAATTTTTATCTTTTTATAAAAGTTTAATTAAACTTATTAAGACTAACCCTAATTATTAATTAAGACTAAATAAAACTAATTAATGAACTAAACTAGGGACTAACGGTGCAAATACCTAAGAAACTAACGGGGAAACTAACAAACTAACGGAGGGACTAACTGAAAAACAATTAAAATCGAAAAGTTACACTTTCTACCCTGAGAATCTATCCCGACAACAAACTAAGTCCATAAAGCATTCGAAATTTTAAAGAGCTTAAAATGAAAAACTCAAAGAAGCAAAGTTGTAAAGGAAGCTAGTGGGAACAAGATTAATAAAGACACTTAGGGCTGAAATCCACTAATAAGCTCTTAAAGAGCTTATTTCTAAACTGACCTCAGAAAGGAAGGCTTAACCTTTGATTTTAGAAAATAAGCTATAAAAAACTCAAAACTAGATCAAAATGAAAAAGGAAAGAAGTCCTAAAGAGCTTATGATATGCTTAATCTAAGAATGCAAAGAAATCAAAGCTTAAACTACTCTTTATCTGCTACTTGGAAATATGATCAAGAAAATAAGCATACCAGGGAAATAAGCAAAGTAACACAAAATCCAAGTAAGCTAAAAACCTTAATAAGCTAAACTAGACTTTAAAACTTAAAGAACTTATTAATCTACTATTATCCATATAAAATTGAGCTAAAAAATCTAGACTCAAAAAGCTAATTTAACAATTTAGATACTCACTTAAGTTCTACCATTTTTTTTGGAATCTTTCAGTTTCTTATGACTTTTTGACAGCTAAATTATAAACTAAAGGACAAGAGTCTAAGCAGAATAGCAAATCAAAGACTTAAAATGTATTAAACTATATTAAAACTTAAATCCTACTGAATTTAATAAGCTAAATCCTAAAATTACCTATCTAAATTAAGCTAAGAACACAGCAGTACTAACTGAGGTTAGTACTGCTAGTGTAAAATTTCAGCAGTACTTTCAAGTGAAAGTACTGCTAATGTAATTTGACTCTTAAAAACAAATTAAGCAATGAAATAAGCTAGAAAATGACAACTAAATTCTTAATAAGCTATAACTAGAACTAAACTTAATCCTACTAAATTTGAAAAGCTAAAATTTATACTAACAGTACTAACTTATGGTTAGTACTGGTAGTGTAAAGAGTCAGCAGTACTAACTTAGGTTAGTACTGCTAGTGCAATTTTGAGAATGCACTAAACCAAACACTACTTAATCATTATAACAGATTTGAGAAAAGCTTTTTAAGAGAAATCTAATGAACAAAAACTAAATACCAGATAAAAACTAGCTTAAAACAAACTTAATAATCATGATTAAACAACTGAATAAGCCTTAATCTAAGATCTAAACTATTTAAACTAATATTTTTGGATTTTATGAGTTTTTATGACAGAAATTAATAACTAATGATCTATAACTATATAAGCAAAAACAGATTAGGACAAACAACTAATAAGCACTAGAAGAGATATTTAAACACTAATAAGCAAGCAAATAAGCAATATTAAGCATATAAACTAAAACTAAGCAACTTAAACTAAAATTAGAGAAGAGTTAAAAGAGAAACTTACTTGATCCTTTAGCTAAACAAAAGGAACCAATTAAGGCAGCTACAAGCTCCCTAGCTTTTGAATAAGCTAGAGTATAAGTCCTTGGGATCTCTTCCAAGTTAAGACCCCCTTCCAAAAAAGCTCTAATCCAATTAGATCCATAATAGATTTAACTGATTTAAGTTTAGAGTAAAGATTATAATTCTGAATTCCAAAACAGCTCTAATGTTCAGCTTATAGACGGAAAGAGCTTAATATGACTTTATTAGCTTATTGAGACAAAATGCTTAATTAGAAGCTTAAAAGGTTAAAATATGAAGAGCTTTATGACAAATTAAAACTGAGCTTTCACTTAATGAAAACAGCGAATACATTACTAGAAAAGAGAGAGATTACAAAAAACATTTACACAAGTTAAAAATATACGAAATTTAGCTCAAAAAATACTAAAAAGTAAAGAATAAAAAGAGAAACCAAAAAATCGGATTCCCCCTGTGTGTGAGAATGGAGGCCAAATTCTTAGAGTGCCAAGACTGCAAGCTTCTAGTCCTCGTGCCTTGCTCTCACCATAACTTTTCATCTCAACCAATCATTTTCGCTAATTATTCGATCATCAATTGAACCGTTGATCAAATTGTGTAATCTAAGATCGCCACATCGTGTCATTCTCGTTGATGCGACGTTTTGGTGCTATTTTTTGTGAGTGATTTAGCACAAAAACCCACATAAACGTGTGCTTCTTTCATTTGTTGACGTGGCTCTTCTTAAGAGAAAGTTAATGAATCCTTTGATAAAGACTGATTTGTCCCTTGGTTTGTGATGTAGACCTCTTGAATTGACTTTAAGCACCCTCTAATTTTGATTTGTCCCCTTGTTTTAACCAAGGGGTGAAACGGGAAAGACGAAGGAATAGTAAATGTGTTTCCCCGCCCCTTCTTCAACAGTAAACTTGTTGAACTTAGGGAAGTTTTACACACATTTGGTCTTGTCCATTCTTATATCTCTTTCAAGCGTATAAATAACGTTTGGAAATTCTGCAAGATTGGTCCCTTAGAGTTTGTTTATGAGGGAAAGTGACTAAGGTTTAGCTGAGCTGTCGGACTTTGTACTCTTCTGATTCTCGTGTCCGGGTTTGCTCGCTTTTGATGTGTATTCATAAGGATTTTTTGACTTTTCCATACTGCAACACACAAAACACAAATACACAGCAAATTTATGCCATTTTGGTCATGTTTTGAGTTTACAATTGGGTCCTCTTAGGTACAAAAGGATATGTGTTTTTACACTTATCAAATTATCTTGTGACTTGCCAAGAACAAAAATTCCGAGTGAATGATGGTTTTTTCACAATGAAGATGGCAATCTGCTAAGAGCCAACATCAACAAGCCTAGGTAGGTGACTTGTGCGTTTCCTTATATAGAGAATCAATCTTGTGACAACTGAACAGAAGACGATGGGGCTGATTAAAGGTGTGAAGTCAATCATGTTTTAGTATAAGATTGACATTATGTAACCATTCTGACAAACAATCAAAACTCTCGAAGTGTTACCAAATTCTTTCATAAAAACACTTATCTGTCTTTTCAAATCAATTTTCACTTTATTACTAATGTTTTCATTACAGATAATCCTAAAAGATGGAGATGGAGATGAAATTCCCAGTTCCTGAGATGTCAAGTGAATCACTCGAATAGCCCAAGACACACCTAAAACTTGTTATGATGTTATGAAAGTCCTCATAAAGTTCAAAGCTTCCGAGCAAACTCTGATGTCATGTATTTCTATCAACAAGTGCACTAAGATGGCAATCCATCACATGAAGATTGATAAAAATTATGTTTGGTGAGATTGATCTCAAGAAGCTCAAGATCAAGTCAAAGACAAGCGTAAATGAATCAAAAGATTACTATCACAAAGTAACAAGCTATCAATGTCTACGAGCGAAAAGACCTGAAGTGATTAAATTTGGTATTGTCAGGGGTGACCTTCCCTTAGGGGAGATTGTTAGATTATTAGAAAAACACTTGGTCATTAACCATTGTATTTTTACTGTTTATATAGCTCTAGTTTAATAGTAATAGTACGTTTTTTGGTTTTAAGTCTCGGTGATACAATACCCAGGTTTTTTTTATAGTAATATATTGTAAGTCCTATATATAGCCTCTTCCAACTTGAAGAGGTAAGCAAGTTATTAATTTCATTAAAAGAAACACTTTCTCTCTCAGAATAATCACTCTAGTGTTTCTCTCTCTAGAAACTAGCCAAATCCAAGAATCGACCCCGTGTTATGATATAGGATATACCACACTCCATCTAAGAGAAGTTGTATCTGCTGCACATGGATTAGTGTGGTCCTATAAGAATTGAAAGTATCAGTGGAAAGAAGTACATTCTGGTTATTGTTGATGACTACTCACGGTTTACTTGGGTAAAGATTTTACATTCTAAAGATGAAACTCCAGAGATCGTGATTAAACTTCTAAAGAAAATTTAAGTTCATCTAAAAAAAAAACAAAAAATATACATTCGCACAACGTAAAAAAAACGAACAAACAAACTAAATTATAAAATACCTTGCCAACCATTGGTAAAACAAGTCTGTAACATACGAACCGATAATGGAACATAATTTGTGAATTCGACTCTGCAAGCATATTATTACGATGTCGGCATCACACACCAAACTTTAGTTGCGTGCACTCTACAACATAATGGCGTTGTCGAAAGACGAAACCATACTTTAGTGGAAGCTGCACGTACAATGCTGATCTTCTCTAAGGCTCCATTATTTTAATGGGCAGAGGCAGTCACGACAGCTTGTTATACCCAAAATTGTTCTCTAATTCAAAGGCGTCACAACAAAACACCATATGAACTCATTCATGACAGAAAACCCGACTTAACGTATTTTTACGTCTTTGGTGCTTTATGTTATCTAGCCAATGACGGTGAGGATCCGAGAAAGCTGAAACCGAAAGCTAATATTGGAATTTTGGTTGGCTACGCACCTGCTAAGAAGGCTTACCGAATCTATAACAAGCGAACCCGGTTAATCATGGAAACTATACATGTTGAATTTGATGAGTTGACAGCAATGGCCTCTAAACAATTTGGTTCAGGACCCGAGCTTCAACTTATGACTCTTGGAACAATCAGTTTAGGACTCATGCAAAATCCTCCCTCTACAACACATTATGTTCCACCAACTAAGAATGATTAGGATTTGTTGTTCCAACCAACGTTCGATGAGTACTTTAATCCTTCATCAAGTATGGTTTCTCCAGTTCCTGCAGCTGCTGCTCCAAGACCTGCCGATCCGACCGGTACACCTTCATCAACTGCCATTGATCAAGCTGCACTCTCTACAAGTGTTGTTGATCCCACTTGAATGGATCTTAAATTCCTTAGCTTGTGTAAGGTTTAGTTGATGCATACATAAATCCTACATAACTATGAAGAGAAACTTGTAAAAAATATCAAAGATAAATGGGAAATTTTTTTCTAACAATTCATTGATCAATATGAAAATATGCCAATAGAACATAATACTAATGAACACCCAGATAACAAACCAAGATTCAATATATTAATACGAATACTCTAACTAGTATTATGGTTACAAAACCTTAAAGCTATAATGATGTTAAAACAAAAGATTTCTAGATTATGATATCAAACTCTATGCCCTAGGACCTCCTTTTATACACCAAGGAGTCCTAGTCGATTTACAATATATTCCTAAAACTTAGAATATTCTTAAAGATCTATTCTATAAATAACAAATCCTTATAACAAAGTAATCTTGACTGTACTCAATCTTTATCTCTTTCTCTGAGCAGTTTTTATCCTTTCTTTGATAGTAGAAAATCTTCTAGTAGGCTTAATCTTTTCAGTAGTTGTAACTTTGTAATAGCAGCATTAACTCTAAACACTGACAGTAGTACTTATACACCAGCAGCATTAACTGTGTACAAGCAGTAGTAACTACTTAGAATATTTTCTTTAATCTTCACCAGCAGTACAAACTTTACACTAGCAGTACTAATATATACTAGCAGTAGTAATTGTAAGCTAACAGTACTAACTTTATACTAGCAGCACTAACTACTTAGCATATTTTTCATTAGAGTAAATGAACAACACTAACTTTAACTTAGCAGCAGTAACACAAACCTTAGCAGCAGTAACTTTAAGATCATCAAGAAGTCTTTTAATCCTAACAATCCTCCCCTAAACTTGATATTATTCTTTAAAATCTCAAGTTTCTTCATTGAAAGCTTCATTAATTACTAGGAGGATGCTTCCAAACACTTCATTGATTCTTAAGTTATTTTGTGAGAAGTTTAAGAAGCTGATATGCCATTTCACTAAAATGATCAGCTTGAAGCTTCTTGTTCAACATATCTGTAATTGTAGCAGGTGTAAGAAATATTTCTTCTCTACTAACATATAAATGTACACATTTTGCTTCCTCAATAAATGAACTCCACATGAATCATATAGCTTCCAATCCAATACACTGTAATTATCTTGATTCTTCCATACTTGATCTTCAACATGTGGTTCAAACATTGTCTTTAAATCTCCCCATAGAATCAAATCTAAATCCTCCACTGGTCTTGTTGATCCATTTTTAGCTTTTACCAGCTTGTTGACTATAATCTTCTCCAAGTCTTCCCGGCTAAACTTTTAAGCATCTTGACTAAAGACTTTTACATTTGTGACTTTCCATCTGCTCTATATTATTTGATTAGATAGCTTGTCTTTCCTTCTTTGTTGATCTTACTGTCAACAATAGTTGGAGGTTTGTAGCATAATGGTACAACATTAATGGCTAACTCTTGTCATTAGAATGACTTTTATTAAACTTTAAAGCTTTGTTGTTTCTTTATCCTCATCCACCTTCTGCTTCTTAATACTTTCTTGTTCTAGCTTCAGTCCTGCATGCGTGGAACTACCCAATCCACCAAATATGTTTGTTGTCAACTATTGTATTCACCCTCTTGAAGCTGTGTCTTAAAATCTTCTGCAATAGAATCAAAAGATTTATTCTTCAAGTCTTTGGGCTTCTTTCCTTCCATATTCTTCAGGTAAGTACACATGATTTTTCTTTGTTGAGCTTGGGTTGGTGGTTTGTTCTTCTTCTCTTCTGCTCTTTTAGCTGCAAGGTGTTTTCTTCTTTACTCTAAGAATTGTACAAATAACCTTGCCTTTTCTTAATCAGTTAATTCTTCTTGCTCCTGAGCTTGCAGTCTTTGAGCCAACTGGTAATCAGCATCATTCTTAGCCTGAATATCATCCCATTCTTCAGTCAGTGCAACATTGGCTTCATCTTTCTCCCTTGCAAGTCTCTCCTCTTCATCAAACTTGGCTTGTAATTTTGAAGCAATTTCTTCATCAAGCATGACTAGATCTTTCTTTGTCATAGACTTTACAGGTTCTTCTACCATTATTTTTGCCATTTGTCCTTAAACTTTTGCATGTGATGGTTGTGAAGAAATTGTTGTTGTTGTTGTAGATGTACCCAGCTCAGTAATGATAATTCCTTTCCTTGGAGTTAGAATTGTAGTAGTTGTTGTAGTTGCAGCAGCACTAACCTTTGTACTGGCAGCACTCACTGGTACACTTGGTTCTTCTACAACATTGGCTTTTACCTTGGGTTTTACACTTTTCAAAGCAGCAAGTGCTTGAGCCATGTAACTCATCAACAATAAATTCACATCTTTTTCATCAACTTTTGATTCTGCCTATCACCTCGTTCACCTAGACAAAGTGTTTACATCAAACATATCAGCATCATCTTGATCATTAACCAGGGTAATGTCTTCATCAACATCAATAGCATTTATCCTCTCCTATTTGGATGAATCCTTACCCAAACTTTCTTCATCTCCAAAGGATTCTACCCTAGCTGTAAGACCAACTTTGTATAACCTTTTAAGCCTATGAGTTCTTGACCTCTTTTTCTGTTTAAGCTTTTTGACCCTTCTCTTTAAAATGACAATCTCTTCAGCTTATGTGGTCTTTGTCTTCTCCAAATTAAGAACTCTTGTTTGTAAATTGGTACATAATTCCATCAATTCATTAAGTTTCAGACTATCATCACCACTTCGAAGTGTATTACCTCTTGCGAGCAGTAGATTATTGGAAAGTTTAGATACATTCTCAAACCTAGTTTGAGCAATTGTATCCCCCATGGTTTCTTGGCGCCTAGGACCACCACCTGAAGTAGTTCCTTGGGAACCAGCTTCATTAGGTGTTGCCTTGGATTAGGTCTTAATGATGTTACCATTGTCCTGCTCTGCTTCTAAGCTAGAAGCAGTAATGGCAGCCCTCATAATAATTATCATCTAGACTACTTATTGATAGCCTATTGCTACTGTTTAGTAGGGACCACGAGACTGAGGTTTGAGTGTCCTTTCTATTTGGCTTCTATGTTTTTGTTTCCTTAGAGGTGACGGAGATGGTTGTTTAATGGTAGGGTGTGTGTAAAGTTTTGGGGATCAGTGGGATTTGCTGAACCTTTACCCATTTCTGCTTGTTCTTGTACCACCATTGTTTGGAATCAATGTGTTTCCTTCTAGAAAAACTCTTTTCCCTCCTCCCCCCCCCCCCCTACCTTTTCATGTTTCTAAAAATCTTCTTAGTGTGAGAGGGTGTAACATAAATTCTTTTATTACTTGACATCCCTTCAAGTTGTTGATCCAAAAAGACTTGCACAAACCTTGGATACATCAAGAATTTACCATATACATTCTTCAGGTTTTTAACCATACTTTCAAAAATGTACTTTGAAAAGTTTAGACTCTGGGTTTATAGTAAACATATATTGCGATGCATAGTGCTACTAAACTCATTCCATGCAGTAGTCTTTGCACTTAGACATTGTAAAATCGTATGAATAAGGAATTTCTATTGTGGGGAGAAGAATGCTTTATGGAAAGTAAGTTCGTTGTGAAACTGCTCATTTTTAATTTTTATATATACCACCTTATTAATGCAAGTTGTTCAAAGATGGTAGCATTGGGTAGACAATCAACACCTTCAGCATCTCCAGTTGAGATCTCTTTTACAGTGACTCAGTTTGGTATATCTTCCTTCCCATTTTCCTAGGGGCTTGTAACTGTACTTCCCCATTAACAGTTTTTGCTCTGACAATAGACCAGAATTGTTCTATGCACGAAATGTATATAATGGGATTGATCGTTAGTGCATATCTTATAGGGTTTGCATTCAGAAAATCCACAATTTGTTCAAACCCTTCACTTTTAGCGGGTTTAGACAAAAACGCGACCATGTTGTGAGTATCAGCAAACTTTAGGGTCCCCATTTGTGTGGGTTTGATGTAGGCATGATAAATTAAGTAGGGTTTATGATTTATCTGGGTATTGGATAGAGTGAATTGATTAAATGATTGATTGAAACCCTTAATTAAAGTATTTATAAAAATACCCTCAACAGCATTAACGTTCATCTGCATAGTAAGTTTTACGGATAGCAGCATTAACTTCACCTGCTGGTAGTATTTTATGCTAGCAGCATTAACTTACATCTAGCAGTACTAGTTTTGCCTAGCAGCATTAACCTTTATCCTAGCATGTAGTAAGTAACCCAACTGTTTTAATCAGCAGGAAGTTATGCCTAGCAGCATTAACTTACAACCAGCAGTAGTAAGTTATGCCTAGCAGCAGTAAGTTTAAGTTATTAGCAATAACTCCAATTCCATTCCGAACTTAAGATCCATTAAAAAATATAAAGGTCCTCTCTTTCTATTTTTAACTAACTATCTCTCAATTCTTTTACTCACTTGTACACTATGTCTGTTTTTATATCACAAAGCTCTCTTTACGTTTTTATGCTCACTTAATTCTCTCAATTCTTTTACTTACTTGTACACTCTGTCTGTTTTTATATCACAATGTTCTCCTTTCTGTTTTTTATGCGACTAATTCTTTACAAAATACACATTTTCAAAATCTAAATTACCAGTTTTAATGGTACCTTTTCCTGTGATTTTCCCTCCCTTTGGGGTTCTCCCCCATAGCAACATATCCTCCATTCTATTCTTCATAGTGATGTAAGATATGACATGTTTCCTTGTCATGTGTCTTGAGCATCTATTTCAAATCACTACTTGATCGACTAAATTCATTTGTGGAGTTGCCCTGCACTTTAGATAAGAAAATCAGTTTCTTTTGGGGACCCACGCCATCACTGACTTGGATCTGCCTTGTTCATCAACATAATCAAACTTCTTTAAGGTGATTGATGCACTGTTGTGTTTAAAAACATGGTCTAAAACTTTGGTATTTGGTTTCCAAACCCAACAAGCTGGGGCCTTAACAATATTAATCCTGATCTTCCTCTTAAAAGCATTAACTATGCTTTTGGCCTAGCAGCATTAATACTGCTTTTGGCTGAACGAGTATTAACATTTTTATCCTTACACCAGCTTATTTAAACTATGTTTTACAATTACTTTTTTTAATGTTGTATTGTGTGAATAGGCCTCTTAAACCAGTTGAATGTGCCTTTGTAGTAAAGATATGACATTATTTAATTGTTGTTTTGAGTGAGTAGTATTTCACTTGTCTAGCAGTATTTATCTGATACTAAAACAAACTTTTTAGTACTGCTCTTGGAACCATGTTCCTTTTGGCACATGGGTGAGTCTTTTAGCAATGTTGTGATTCACTCCTTTGAGCATTGCCTACCCCCCTCCTCCCCCCTCATCCCTCCAATAATGTTTTATCTTCCATTGATTTTAAAACTATTGTTGATGATAATTGCCATCAACTTGCTAACTGATCAAAAAGTTCCACACTCAAAACTTGCCTTAATTAAATATCTCAAAATTGCTTACCTAGTATTTAAGACATTCATTATTGTTTAATATCTTTATGATTGCCATCTGTACTGTAAGTATTTTGCCTATGTTTCTTAACTTGTTTAACAGTTTTCCTAGTAGTTTTCTCTTGTTGCTTAGGTTTGACAAACTCTATCTTAGCAATACTAGGCTTAAGTGTTTTCTTCTCAGTTTTAGTTTGAGACACATTTTCTTCCTCAATATCTGACACCCAATCTTTAATAATTGGAAAATCATTAGACTTCCTAACTACCTTAGACACTTCTTCATCAGACTTTCTGTTCTCAACTACAGGCTTGTTAACAAACTCATCTAAACCAGTAAAATACAAGTCAGGTGTTGGAGGCATGAAATTTCCTGTGTGGGGAGGTGGAACTGCATTATAGCCTAAGCCTTTCTTGCAGTTGTCAATAATCTGACTTTCTATGAGTTTGTTTAAGCTTTTAGATGCATTTTCAAGTTTGTCTACATTAAATTGAATTCCATCTTTTTCTATTTTAGCTATTTCTAGCTTCTTCCTGAGCTCTCGGATAGTTATATCTTTACATTCAATTTCAAATTTTAAGACCTTTATATCTTGTGAAATAAATGAACGTCATTTGCTTATAAACTTTAAGTTATTCTTTCTATGGACTCTAATCCTGACTTTTAAGCTAGAAACCATTAAACTCAGATTTCTTAAAAATTTTATGTAGTTGATATATTGGAGATGGAAGGGTTTCAACAGTTTTCAACAGTTTTTGAACAATTGAATTGTTAGATACCTCTGATGGTCAGAAATCTTGGAGATGAGTAAGCATGAGTGCATACTTAGGTCGCTATCCTCTGCCCTGATCACTCCAGTCATACCCACCAAGACCATCACATGACAATAAGATGGGGAAGTGGATGTTTCCATAGGAACAGTCTTATCTGTGATTTCTTTGTTCATGTAGTGTGCGCATCTTGATTTCTTGGGAGCTCTGCCACAATGTTAGCAAAATGTCCACTACTTGTGGCTGTTGTAGCACTCCCACTTTGGACTTTTATCAAAGCCAACACGAACTCATTGCCAATTGATAGTAAGCTTCCTACCTGTATTCTTTAAAAACCTTCTAGCCCTCATAGTCAACATAGCCATTTGCCATCTCAAAATATCTCTTCTAAAATCATTGGAAGGGATTTGTTAGCAATCCTCATGTTGACAAGTTGAGGCTTATTTGGATGACTAGCAAAGGAATGCACAAAATAAAATAGCACCCTCAAAGTTGTAAGATTTAGAGCATTAACTTGGTATTAGCTAGTAGAAATCTCCTATTAGCAGTATTAATGCTTGAGCAGTACTATGCTCATTAGTGCTGCTATTGGAGGTTATTTAAGGTGGACACAACAGCCATGTTCCGTTGTGCTTGAACTTGTTATTAGTCATCCCCTTTTAACCTCGCTTTGAGTTACATAACCTTAAGGTTGTTGTAGATATCATCCATGCTTATTGTATCTAAATCAGTTTTATTCCTCTACACAAAACATGTGTGTTCCACTAGGTGTCAATCTTCTAATAGCTTCTGGTTACATCTTCTTGTGTATTCGTTTCTCCCAAAAGCCTCTAACTATCAAGCCTTTAAATCCCTATCATGAAGTTTGATCTCAAGCATCTTTGAGCTTGGAGCAGTAAAGTTTTCATATTGCCGCTTTAAAAGATACCTTTGGGTCTTCTTTGTAGCTGCATCACCACCAAATCTCTTTTCTTACAGCTTCCATCATTAGGCTTAGATCCTTAATTGAGTTAAACTTCTAATTGATGTTCATAGCGAATGCCCAATTTTACCTCTAATCTTTTCTGAGCCTTCTCTTCAACAGTTGTAGGAGGCATTACTTTTTCAACACCCTCTACAACTGTTGTTTTTGGTGCAGTGTTTCCCTCATTCTCTGATGGACTTATCATACGTGCATAGTCTATCATTGGTTGTATTTGTTTAATTTCTATCCTTTATAACTCGAAACTCTCACCCGGTTTGTGCATGGAGAACTTTGGATGCAGCCAATTTGTGTGCAGAATAACATGATCAATATTTTCTTAGCCAAATTTCTCAAAGTAACAAGCTATGATACCACTTGTTGTCGCCTCTCCTCCCCCCCCCCCCCCACCCCACCTTTTCCCCCCCACACCCCACCCTGCCCCCCCCCCACCCACTCCTCCGCCCCCCCCCCCCCCCCCACCTCGCCCCCACCCCCCCCCCCCCCAACATTGTTGTAGGATACTTCTTGTTAGATCTCACTTCAATAGATCGAATTCTTTGAGCTTGTTTAAGGTTTAGTTATATTAGATAAATCTAACACAACTTTAGTAGAAACTTTGTTAAGTGTATTAAAGATTATGCGGAATCTAATCTTTAATATTAGAATAATTCTTAATGAAACAGTAACACAAGATCACAATTCAACAAACAATAAAAGCTCTAATATTATTAGGAATAATACGAATACTCTCCTAGTATTAGGGTTACAAAACCTTGAATCTATGACAATTCTATAAATGACTCGTTTTTGGTGATATGAATCTCTATGCCCTAGGACCTCCTTTTATACACCAAGGAGTCCTAGTCGATTTACAATATATTCTTAAGACTTAGAATATTCTCTATGATCTATTCTATAAATAACTAATACTTATCACGTAAGTAATCTTGATCTCCAAACAATCTTTATCCTTTCTCTTGTCTTTATCCTTTCTTTGACAATAGAAACTCTTTCAGTAGTCTTAATCTTTGAGCAGTAGTAACTTATACACAGTAGATGTTAATGAGCACAAGCAGTAGTAACTACTTAGAATATTTTCTTCAATCTTCACCAGCAGTACTAACTTTACACTAGCAGTACTAACTTTATACTAGCAGTACTAATATATACTAACAGTAGCAACTGTGAACTAGCAATACTAACTTTATACTAGTAGCACTAACTACTTAGCATATTTTTCATTAAAGTTAATGAACAACACTAACTTTAGCTTAGCAGCAGTAACACAAACCTGAGCAGCGTTAACTCTAAGATCATCAAGAAGTCTTTTAATCTCAACAAAATTTCTCCATAAAGGACATGGGGGAGGCTAACATGATCCTAAGTATAAGGATTAAACGTGAGGACAAGGGTACTAACATTACTCAATCAAAAATCAATATCTAAAATACACCATACTAACCAAAATTTTGCTATTTGTTTACCATTTAGAACCTTAGTTTTTCCTTTGTATCCGACTATCAACAACTTATTAGACCTAATACGAGCAAGGTTGTAGATCAACTTGTTACACAATACTCACAATTTTTATATAATAAATTAGATAATTTTGAGCCCACTCTTCTTTTTTTTAATCTCAAAAAGCCTCCCCTTCCCCCCCCCCCCCCCCCCCCCCCTCTTTTTTTACATATGATAGCAGACAAGACCATGATAATTGCTTATGTCGTGAGGTTGAAGAGAATTGAGTGATACACTAGTAATCCTAGTACTATCGACTAGCTATGCTATAAAGAGTGTATTCAAGTTCTTGAAGAAACCATGGATAAGATTTATCTTATTGTTAGGTTTCCTTCTGTTTTGGAAGGGATATTCTGATGCTAGTTGGTATAATATTTAGAAGTCATACTTCATACAACTGGGTTGTTGTATTTTTGCTTGGTGGAGGTGCCATTTCATGGGCTTCTAAGAACAAACTTGTATTACTAACTCAACAATGGAAGCAGAGTTTGTAGCTTTAGCAGCAGTTGGCAAAGAGACAGAATGGTTGAGGAATCTGATATATGAGATTTCGTTGTGGCCAAAACCAATTTCTCCTATTTCTATTCATTGTGATAGTGCAACCACTTTGGCTAAGGCATATTTTCAAATATACAATGGAAAGTCTAGACACTTAGGTGTTAGACACGGTATGGTTCGTGAGCTCATTACAAATGGAGTGATTTTCGTAGATTTTGTTCGATTTCAACAAAACATGGCGGATCACTTGACAAAAGGATTAGCACGAGACTTAATGCACAAGTCGGCTATAGGGATGTGATTAAAGTCCATTGAAATCTCTAACGACTAGACACCTGATAACGCCCAAATTATACATGTTTTAGGTGGCGTTATTTGTATATATTTAATCATTTCTCGTGATATTTCGGAAACTGATAGCATGTATTACTCTGCAGGTTCTAATTTGAAGATGTTCCGAGCTCAAACACAAACAAGAGATTCGAGGATGATATATGCTAAGGAATAACAATAAGTACATAGAAAAGATAAAGTTCAAGCTCTAAAGGCAAAATTGCGTCACTTACCAATTGATGCGCCGCAGCGTATCCTCAAGTCATGAAAGAAAGACGTGGTGCCATAAATGTCACAGTGTGAACTCCACAAGTACACAACAATAATACTTTTGTGCGACGCATCTTTCCCTTCTGACTTAGAAGTATTATGAAGACTGGTATGTGCATTACGCATTAATACCCCAAGTACGCCGCCACATATTCTCTTGTGCGCCGCACTATTTCTAAACATTTTATTTCCCTCGCCATTGAATCTCACCAAGTACGCGCACAACACTATCTTTGTGCGTACGCACTTTCACCCCTTAACGGACCATAAATAGAAATAAAAAAAAAATATACAAAAAAGAAAAAATGCTGGGAAGTGATTTCATGAATTTCAAATCATCATTCCATTCTTCATTTTCGTTTATTAAATCTCCTCACAGACTCTCTTCCTAACAATGGCCTTTCCAAACATCACACCATAACTTAAATCCAGCCATACCTCATGGAGAATTCCCCCAATGATCTAGAAAGAAACCAAGAACGATTAAAGATTCATCAATTTCTCTAGTTTTGTGAAATAATGAAATTTATTGTTTGAATCAAGCTATGTTATGAACCACTTAGCCATGAGAGTCTAAATCTCTCATTACTACTGGGTGATGTTATGATAATGAATAAGTGTTTGGTATGATCGTGATCTCTATAATCTCAAGCTTATGTTGCAATCCTGTTTTATCATTCTTATCGGTTTTGGCCTGTATCAAGCTTAGATTGTATAATCTTATCGGTATAGTCGAAAGACCCGTTTCATGTCTATGTGGTTTAAAGATTTGTCTATGCTATTATCGTCTGTGTCGAGAAATCCACTTTCGTAAATTGGTAAACACAGAATAAGCTGTGATTATAATAAGTAAATAAACTATTTGAGAGAGACACAATTTGGTCTGTTACTAAGTATAAGTTTGAGTTATATTAAGTATAATTATGTGAAAGTTTTTATGAGCGTGAAATGTCTTTTTTTATAAGTTAAGGGTTCCATTTTCAAGATCATTTCCAACACTTATAAATTATTTTCAAACTTATCCGAGTAGTATCTTGATTATCACTGCGTAAATGTTATTACAATATTATTAAAGTCATGTTTTTCTGATTATTAGTACTACTATCTTCATAATCTCTGTGGACGGCATTGTATATACCTAAAAGATTTTTGTACTACCATAGTGGTTATAGTAATTACCCCGTGTGTTTCCCCTATGTAATAAGTTGGTATTTTATAGTCATTATAAATTTAAGATTTTTGCAAATCACATCAACACCAATTCCTGACTTAGCTACCGGCTGGGAGTGAATTCTAAGTTGTGGAAAAGCTTAGATTTTAGTGTGTTGTAGCACATTGCAAATCAATCATCCCAATGTAGTGCAGTGTTTGACAATTATGTTAGGTTGAAGTTCAAGCTTCCTTAATTGTTATTTTTGAAAAAATGATGTGTATGTGCAAGAATAAAATAAACCGTACCTATGTGAGCAGGACAGTTTATGCCTGCTTTCGGGGATGTTTTGGACTTGTTTTTATATGTCATAAAAGGATGTGGGAGACATGACTATATAACAGTGTCAAGTTTATAAACTTTAGAATATTACAGTAACTTATGTGTATATTATCTTCAGGTATTCATACGAATTGAAGGGTTCAATCCTTAGCGACACCCTGATTTTCGAATTTCTGGAATGTGTAATATACTAAGTGAAAGTTGCATTTCCATAGTGAGTGTTTCATTTATGCATGTAGTTTGGTTCGTTTTGTGTATTTAGTAAATCTAGGATTACACTAAAATGGGGAAAAAAAAAAAAAAAAAAAAGGTATGTTGAAATTTTAGTGTTATCAACTATCATTTTAGGTAATTGTGTTTTACTTGAGACCAACGGCCTTATGCAAGTTTAGCTAAGACGAGTTAGGAGGTGCGGAGTGCACACTCGTCATAGTTAGCTTGATATCGTCACAATAAAAATGCGGGGTCAAAGGGCGGTATACAAAGAATAATATTCTGTAGATCTGCCAAAACCGAAAATAACTGACATGTGTCTTTTAATAACCATTGTGATGGTTGGGAAATAACCGAAAATAACTACATTTCGATGGTTACTAACTAATTACGTGTGGTTACTAAATAAACCGAAAATAACTACTTTTCGGTGGTTATTTATAACCAGATTTTGGTCTCATTTTTCAAAGAGAACAACATATAATATTCTACAGTTTTCTGATCGATTTCTCGTGCCTTAGAATTTGATTGTCAATCTTTCTTATCCGATTAAGGATATCGTGAACCCGAGGCATATAGGGTCGAAATACTTTAATCAGAAAGTGATTACACGATTTCAAATTAATATCCAGATTATAAACCATTCACACACCACATAAAATTCTTACATGTTTTGATCTCTTAATTTTATGACTCGCTCTTTGGTTTAGGTACGGTACCTTATGAGATCACATTACTATGTATTTATTGCTCATATTTGTACGCGTTTGTAAATTCTTGTCGAGATGTAATCATTCATACCCAAAAACTTAATTATAAGTATTTCGTTCTAAGATTTTGTATTATGTAGCAATTTATCTAACCATCAACTGTGTGCTCGCTACAACCAATGGCCAACTAGATCCATACCTCTTGGCAATGTAGAATCTATAGAATACAAGGTTGTTTGCTAATGACAATTTTTAAGGTTCAGTTAAGAAATTTGTTTTTTACTACTTTGCTCTCGCGGGCCCATGATAACTTTTATTGTCTCATTTTGACTTTTGAAGTTTTTCTTTTGTAAAACTTTTAGATCTTGTTTATATTTGGTTTGTGTGTATATAATAATGGTATGCGCTGAAAAGATATGAAAGAGATTTGGTTTTTGAGAATATATGGTTTAATTGGTTTGAATTTTCATTGTAAATATTTTATAACACAAACAAAAATATTAAAAGTGAAAAAGCTTGACTTCATTTTTTTTTTTAAAAAGTCAAATAAAACAATAAAATGGGACGGAGAAAGTAAGAAAAAATATTTTAACTGAACCGTAATTTTGTCATTATGCAAAACCTTGTATTTATAGTGCACTCAGTTGCCAAAGAGGCTAATGATTTAGTTGCCATGGTGTATTGAAGGCATATGGTTGATGTTTGTATATTGTCATTAATTAGACAACATACTTTTATTTAAGGTTTTTTATTGGGTTATGAATTGTTTACATCTCGACAAGAATTTTCAAAGCGCGTTACAATTATGTAGCATTTAATTTACATAGTAATGTGATGCTCATATTTGGATACCGTTACCTAAACAAGAGCGAGGTCATAAAAGTAAGTGAGATCAAAACATTGTAGAATTTTATGTGGTGACGTCTGTAAGTGAATGGTTTTTTTTAGGGGATTTTAATTTGAAAATCGTTTTGTATCACGTTTGATTAAAAGTATTTGACCTATATGTCCTCGGGTTCATCGATACTCTTAATGGATAAGACAGTTTGTGACAAATCAAAATTCATAAGGCACGAGGAACATCGATCAGAAAAACTTGTCTAGAATTTTTATATTTGTTCTATTTGAAAAATGAGACCAAAATATGGTTATAAATAACCATCAAAAAGTAGTTATTTTTGGTTATTTAGTAACCACCGAAAAGTAGTTATTTTCGGTATTTCCCAACCATCACAATGGTTATTAAAAGACATATGTCAGTTATTTTTGGTTTTGGCAAATCTACAGAATATTATTCCTTGTATACTGCCCTTTGACCCTGCATATTGTATTGTGGCGGATATCAAGGCCTAACCTATGCCGAGTGTAGCCACTCCGATCACTCGCCTATGACTCGTCTTGCTATACTTGCATAATGACGTTGGTCTCGAAGTTAAAACACAATTACCTAAAAATAATTAGTTTAATTACACTAAAATTATCAACATTCCTTCCCCATTTTAGTGTAATCCTTGATTTACTAAAATACACAAAACGAACCAAACTCATGCATAAATGAAAATGTCACTATGGATTGAACTTTCACTTAGTATATTACACATTCCAGAAATTCGAAAATCAGGGTGTCGCTAAGGATTGAACCCTTCAATTCGTATGAATACCTGAAGATAATATACACATAAGTTACTGTAATATTCTAATGTTTATAAACTTGACACTGTTATATAGTCATGTGTCCATATCCTTTTATGAGCATATAAAAGCCAAGTCCAAAACTTCCTGAAGCGGCAAAACTTCATGCTCACATAGGTAGTTATTTTATTCTTGCACATACACATGCATTTTTTCAAAATAACTATTAAGAAGTTGAACTTCAACCTAACATAATTTGCAGAACCAAGCACATACATTGGGATGATTGAGTTGAATGTGCTACAATCACTAAAAATAAGCTTTCCACATTGAATTCAGCTCCCAGCGTTAGCTAGGAGGGAATTGGTTGTTGATGTGTTTCAAAAGCTTTAAATTTATAATGACTGAAAATACCAATTTTATTATAGGGAAACCACACGGCGGTTAAAAGTTATAAACACGTATGTGGTAAATTCTTTTTTAGGTAAGACTAGGCCGTCACTGGGATTTGAGTAGCTTAGTATAATAAATCTAGGAATAACAGACTTTAATTATTTTTCGTAATTGTTATCTTTTTTTACCAGTGATTAATAAGATGCGAGACTCGGATAGTTGAAAATAATTTGTAAGTGTTGGAAATGATCTTGAAAATGGAACCCTTAACTTACAAAAAAAGATTTCTCGTCAGAAAACGTTTTCACAAATTAACTTAATTAACTCAAGACTTATATTTAGTAGACTAGACCAAATGTGTCACTCAAATAGTTTAGTTAATTATTATATACTAAGCTTATTTTTGTTTACCAATTTACGAAAAGTGGATTTATCGATCTCTGACGATTAAAGATCATAGTCAAATCTGTAAAAAAATTAAATACCAACTTAGATCTAACGGGTCTTTGACCGTATACCGATATGATTATACAATCTAAGTTTGATAAGCAAAAAGCCGATAAGATAGGATATAACAGGATTGCAACATAAGCTTGAGATTGAGAGGATCGTACGATCATACCAAATCATTATGCATTATCATAACATCACCAGTAGTAATGAAGAGATTTAGACTTCTATGGCTCTAAGTGTGATTTATAACATGCTTGATTCAACAATAAATTCATTAATTTCTCTAAACGTAGATATGATGATCTTATTCGTACTTGGTTGTTTGATCTTAGATATCTCATGTAGGGTAAGGGTGTTTTATGTTTGGGGGAGTTTGGAAAGGCTTGTTAGGGAGGAGGTGTGTTGTGAGTTGTTATAAGAAGTAAATGGAGAATGGAATGGTATGAGTTTGACTTTTCTTGAAATCCTTGTCCCTATTTTATAGGCCGCTACTTGTGAGGGAGTTGAAAGTGCGGACGCACCAAGATATTTGTGCGGCGTACTACGTGTGATTCAATGCGAGGGAATTAAATGTTTAGTGAAGAAGTGCGGCGCACAAGAGAATATGTGCGGCGTACTTGGGGTATTAATGTATGGGACATCTGCTAGTATCAGTACAAAGTCTTATTTATTCTTCTTAGTCAGATGGGAAGTTGCGGGCTACAAAGTAGTAAGTGTGTGATGTGAATTGTGAGTTAATGTTGAATTTTGACTAAGTCTTTACTTTCATGGGGACTTTGAGGTATACGATTGCGGCGATTATTGGTAGTGTGGACGCACATTTGCACTTTAGAGCTTGAACTTTATCTTTTCTTTGTATATTGTTTTCCTTAGCATATAAATACTTGATCTATGTTAGTGTTTGAGTCGGATCATTCTTCAAGGAGAACCTGCAAGTAATTCATGCTATCAAGTATCGAAACATTTCAGAGATAATGATTATATTATACAATAACGCCACCTAAAAATGTAGATAATTTGGGCCGTTAGTGGGTGTCTGGTTTGTTAGAGGCATATCGATGGACTTTAATCCACATCCCTATAGGCCGACGTTGTGCATGTTACGTCTCGGGACTAACTCCTCTTTGTCAAGTGATCCGCCATGTTTTGTCTTTTTATATTGGTTGATTCGAGGAGGCAAAAATCTACAGAGGAAATCACTCCATTTGTTATATGAGCTACGAACCATACTGGGTCTAACACCGATAGTGTCTAGACGTTCTCATTGGTATATTTGTACAATTGCCTTAGCCAATGTGGTTCTGCACTATGTCACAGTATGAGATGAGTTAAAATTGAAGATCAAAATGGTTTTGGCCACAGCGAAATCTCATTAATATTAGATTGCCTCAACCATTCATGTCGTTTTAGCTGTTCTTTGTAGCTGTCTGGTTATGAAAGCTACATGAGTTCTATGCCCTTCATTATGTGAGTCGTGGTAATAGCAAGTTCTTTGGATTCTTAGGGCAAAGCCAATGAAATGAAACCTCCTACAAGCAAAAATATACACCAACCCGTTAGAGTTTGATCTTCTAATATTGAAGTTATCCCAGAGAATTTGATCAGAATATCCTTTAAACCTGAAGGTGACAAACTTATAGTACAGAATATACTATTCCATGGTTTCTGTTTAATGTACTTGAATTTCGCCTCTTTTTCTGCATTAGCTAGTGATGTATTTACTAGGAATTTACTCGTGTATCTACTGCAATATACCACGGAGTTTAAGCGACAATAGTCTTAGTCTTGTGATAGGTCATTGCATACATCTAACAACCCAATGCTTCTAGAGTGCTCAAGATTGATCTACAAAGCCTTGCACGTAATTAGGCATAGGTTTGAGAGATCGGTACCAAAGGAGTTCTAACTTGGATGAATCAACAATCATCTATTAGATTTGAAATTCTTTTACTTGATTTCTTTCTCATAGAATTTGTGTGAGTATGTTGTTATACCTTGTCACATGCGTTTAATCCTAGATATACTTAGGTATCATGTTAGCCTCCCGCCATGTCTCTTCAGGAGAATTGTTATGGATTAACAAGGATTCTTGTATTGAATATTAGAGTACGACTGCTCAGGTTGTGTTATGCTGCTAGCTTACAGATAAGTGTTGAGATTCTTAACTTTAATGATAAAATATCGCGATATGTAGTTTTAGGCTTGCTTTGATGTATTATTAATTTTAGTATTGTCAAGTTTTCACAGTTTGCTATGTTAGTATTATTAGTACTGCTAGTATATGAGTGAAGTATGCTAGTGTAAAGTCGTTGACTGCTGTGTGAGAAGATTTTAAAGAAATATCTAAGTAGTTACTACTGCTTGTGCTCAGTTAATGCTACTGGTGTTATTAAGTTAGACTAAATGCTAAAAGATGTTAGACTACTGAAAGTAAGTTTCTGAATTGTCAGGGAAAGGATTAAAGACTAAGAGAAAGGATAAAGATTGTTTGAAGATCTAAGATTACTTACGAGATAGTATTAGTTATTTATAGAATAGTTCATAGAGAATATTCTTTAGAAGTCTTAAGACTATATGTTAAAAGACGACTCAGGGAGACTCCTTGGTGTATAAAAGGAGGTCCTTTTAGGGCATGTGAGAGTAGAGATCATATCCACCAAAATGTGGATGTCATTTTATAGAATTGTCATAAGCTTGACAAGGTTTTTGTACCCTATAATAGGAGGAGTATTCGTATTATTCTTAATTATATTAGAGATCTTTTATTGTTCGTCGAATTGTGATCTTTATGTTATGTTTCATTAAGAATTCTTCTACTATTAAAGATTAGGATGATACGCTTATCTTTTAAATACACTTAACAATGTTTCTAGACTAAAGTTTGTGTTAGTAGATTTTATCTAATATAACTGCAAACCTTAAACAAGATCAAAGTATCTGAATCTATTGAAGTGAGATCTAACAAGAAGTATCCTACAACAGGGACAACAAGTGGTATCATAGCTTGTTACTTTGAGAACTTTTAGACTAAGAAGATATTGAACAAGATTTTCCCAGCAACTTAGTTGACGCATCCCTTAGTTTCCCAAAATGCTCAATCCGGCGTGAGATGTTGAGTTATAAAGGTATGAGAATATTAAACCAAGTACATGCCAGATGATAGATATTGCCCTCTCTGAGAAGTCATAGAGAATGGAAACACACCTGCACCAAAAACAACAGTTGTAGAGGCGTTGTTGAGAAAGTAATGACTCTACAACTGTTTTTGAAGAGATGGACTCAGAAAAGATTCGAGTAAATTGGGCATTCCTAATGGAACATGTGTGATTAAGAAGTTTATACTCAATTAAGGATGCCTAAGCTATTGATGAAGTGTTAGAGTTAGAGATTTGGTGGGAATGCAGGCTACATAAGAAGTGTGCCCAAAGGGAATCTTTTAAGCTAGCAATTTGACTAACTTTATGCTCCCAAGCATAGAGTACGCTTGATTTCAAACCTTGCGTTGATTAGGGATTTAAATGCTTGTGAGAGTTAGTTAGAGTTTTGGTAGAAAAGAAGATTTCACAAGAAGATGTGAACCAGTAGTATTAAGAAGTTTGTCACCTGAGTGGAAACACACATGTTTGGTGTTTGCTAGAGGAATAAAATGGCATTTAGATGTACTAAGGAGTGCATGGGATGATCTCTACAAGACAAACCTTAAGGTGTATGAAAATCCAAAAGTTATAAGGGATGTCTAGATCACGCTTCAAGCACACGGAATCATGCTTTTGTGAGTCTTCTTTAAATAACAACTCTCTATAGCTAGCTCTAATGGAGCAGTTAGTACACTGCTCAATACAGTTAATTACTGCTAATGGTAGTTTCTCACTGCTATATCCAAGTTAATGCTTTGTCTAATCATTGACAAACTTCGATAGTTTTGCTTTTTTTTGTGCATTCCTTGTATCAACCAAATAAGATCATCAACTAGATGCACATGATAGGAACTGTGCAACACATCCATCCAGTGGATTTGGAAGATGATAGATTTGAGATGGCAAATGGCTCTTGCTTTTGGAATATGAGGGCTAGAAGATTTTTAAAGAATACAGGTAGGACAGGATTACTATCAATGGCAAATGAGTCTGTTGCTTTGATAAGTCCAAAGTGGGGCTGTTGCCTTACATGCTGCCACAAGAAGGGCATTTTGCTATGCATTGTGACAGAGAGCTCCAATGTGAATCTACAGAGAACTACAAGAACAAAGATAAGCACAAGAAGGACTGTGCCTATGAGAAACATCCACTTACCACAGCTTTAGTGGTGTCATGTGATAGGTCTTGGTGGGTTCTGATGGGGTGTGAAGTCAGGCAGAGGTGGACCTAATTATGCACTCATGGCTTACTAATCTTCAAGTTCTGACTCAGTGGTATCTAATAATTCAAATTGTTTGCAAACACTATGTTTGAGAAAACTGTTGTGGGAAACCCATATTAAATCTCAATACTGATCAACTACATAATGTTTTTATGAAATCTGAGTTAAGATGTGGGTTACATAGCTTATAAGTCAAGGAATTAGAGTCAGTTAGAAGATAAACTTAAAGTTTATAAGGCAAATGAGTATATTGTCTTTTCACAGAAGATATAAAGTCTTAATATTTGAAATTGAATGTAAAGATTATAAATAGCCGAGAGTCTCAGGAAGAAAAGGGCTAGAATAATATACAAAATAGAAAAGTTGGTGGAATTCAATTTAAGGTAGACAAGAACTTGAAAATGCATCTAATGCTCAATCAAACTCAATAGAAAGTCAGATTATTGACAACTGCAAGAAAGGCTTAGGCTATAATTCAGTTCCACCTCCCTACACAGGAAATTTCCATGCCTCTAACACCAGACTGTTGTCGTTTTATGGTTTAGTTGAAGTTTGTTAACAAGCCTGTGTAGTTGAGAACAGAAAGTCTGATGAGAGAAGTGTTCTAGGTAGGTTAGGAAACAGGGGTCAATGATTCTTCAATTATGTTAAAGTATATGGATGTTAAGATAATGAGGAAGAAAATGTGTCTCAACTAAAGTTTGAGAAGAAAACACTTAAGCCTTAGTATGCTAGACTAGAGTTTGATCAAAACCTAAGCAACAAGAAGAAAAACTACTAGGGTAAACTGTTAAAAAAGTTGAGAAACATAGGCAACAAAATACTTACAGATCTAAGAGAGCAATCAGATTATTTAGAACGCTATATGATGGTCTTAAAGATAGGAAGCATTTTTGAGATTATTTAATAAGGCATGTCTTGTGTGTGGTGAAGCTTTCGTGTTATTTGCAAGTTATTGCCAATGTTCATCAAAAATGTTTTAATAATCAAAAGGATGATAAAAAAATTTGTGGAGCAATGCTCAAATGTGTATGTGAATCATCAAAACTTTGCTTAAAAAAGACTCCCCATGTAGTGTGCCAAAAGAACGTGGTTCCCGAGAGCAAGTACTAATGAAGTTTGGTTTAGTAATCAGTGTTAAGTACATGCTAGAGACAAGTGCTATTACTAAACCCACTCCTAAAAACATCACAAAAATGGTATAATGTCTTTATCTTTCTGTACTAACTGGCACTTTCAACGGTAAGTGGCCTATTCACAAGAATACAACATTTAAAAGATAGTAATTTTAATCAGAGGTTGTAATTGAACTGTTAAGGATTCAAGAGAAATGTTTAATACTGTTATACGCCAAACAGCAGTAGTTTGATGCCTGCTAGCCAAATAGCTAGTAGTTAATGAGTGGTTAAGGGAGTAAATTCAGTTAATGTTGTTTTTGGCCTATGTTTGTAGTGGGTTTGGAAAACCAAATTAACCAAAGATTTAGTAGACAGGTTTTTAAACACAACAGATTGCATCAATCACCTTAAAGACAGATTTGGATTATTCTGTTCATGAGTCAAAGGCAGATCCGTGTCAATTTTTGATGGCGTGGGCGTCCCCAATTGTGGAGAAATGATTTATTACACTATATGTGCTTATATTGATGCAGGGCAATCCACCTCGAAATTGAATTTTTATAAGGATCTGCAAGGATTCCTAGTGCCGAGTGTATAATGTGAGTTGATAATAGGATGCTCAAGACACATGACAGGAAAACATGTCATATTCTTTATACAGACTCTGAAGAGATAGATGGAGGATATGGTTGCTTTTGGAGGGGAACCCCAAGTGAGGGAAAATCACAGGAAAAATCAGGTGACCATTTTGTAGAAAACTGGTAAAAGTTTAGATTTTGTCCGAATACTGTTGGTATTTGAAAGTGAATCTAAGTGAGCATAAAAACTGTGGAAAGAGAAAGTGTGTGATATGAAAAACAGCACAGAGTGTATCAAGTAAGTATAAGATTTGAGAGTATTACAGTTGGACATAAAAATAGAAAGAGAGCTGTGTGAGATAAAACTGACTTTATGTACAAGTGAGTATATTCATAATGCTTGAGAGATAGTTGAGTTGAAAATTGAGAAGGAGGATGCTTTCTTTTTTTTTCAGGGATCTCTAAAGTTTGGAATGGAATTGAAGTTAATGCTGGTTTGACTCAAGTTATTTGCTGCCTAGGCATAAACTTACTACTGCTGGGTGTATGTTAATGCTGCTTAGCATCACTTATGCCACTGAGTTAATATGTTGGGTTACTTACATACTGCTGACGTTCAAGAAGGTTAATGCTGTAGGCATAACTTAGTACTGCTAGTGAAAGTTAATGCTGCTAGGACTTAACTATATACCGCTGGTGAAAGTTAATAGCTGCTAGCATAAACTTACTATTGCTGGGTGGTTAATGCTGTTGAGGGTATTTTCTAAAAATACCTTTTATTAAGGGTTTAATTTGAAATCTATCATTTAATCAATTTCACTCTTGTCAAATACTCTTAATGCATTAAACCCTAACTTAATTTTATCATCGATCCATCAGTAACCCCGCACAAATGGGGAATCTTATAGTTTGCAGTACTCATAAACTTGGTCGTGTTTAGTCTTTAACCTGCTAAAAGTGAAGGGGTTCTTGAACAAATTGTGGATTTTCTGAATGACATTCCATATAGATATGCACTAATGATCAATCAACACTCTATATACATTTCATGCATGCAGTAACATTTTGGGGCTTATTGTCAGGCAAAAATCTGTCATGGGGGTGTAGTACAGTTCTAGCCTAGTAGATGGGACGAAGAGATATTCATAACTGAGTAATGGGTGTAAGCGGATCGGCAACTGGATGATGATGAAGAGTGTTGATTGGGGCACTATCCCAAATGCTACCATCTTTGAACAACTTGATTAATGGCTACGGTTCAGATGATCAGGTTTCACAAAAACCTTACTTTCCATAAAGCATTCTTTCCCCACAATAGAAAATTCTTATTCATACGATTTTTACAATGTCTATGTGCAAAAGACTACTGCAGCGGTATTGAGCTTAGTTGCACTATGCATTGCTAATTATATGTTTGAGTACTTCAAACCAGAAGTTTTAAACTGTTTCAAAGTATCTTTTTTTGAATAGTAAGGGTTTATATATATGGAGAATGTATCTGGTACAATTCTTGTATGATCCAAGGTTGTGCAAGTCTGGTTTGGTCTATCAACAACTTAGAAGGTGTATGTCATAGTAATAAAAGATGTTATGTACACCCTGTCTCCAGCTTAATTGAAGTTTTTTAGAAACATGAAAAGGGTAGGGTAAAGTTTTTCTAGAAGCGGGGAACACCATTATTACCAAACATTGGTGGGACAAGAACAAGCAGAAATGGGTAAAGCTTCAAACAAATACCACTGATCCCCATCACAAACCCACTCATTATTCAACGCCATTCTCCTTCAACCTCTAAGGGAAACCAAAAATAGGAAGCGCCAAAGAAGAATAGGTCACTCAGATACGTAGTCATGAAGTGGTGTACGTGTACATAAACATGTAGCTGAGTGAGGCTATCTTATAAGGAGTTAGAGATTGTTATAGGAGGGCTGCCATTACTGCTTTCTAGCTTAGAAGCAGAGCAGGACAGTTTTTCATAGGTAACATCTTTAAGAACTAATCCAAGGCTGAATCACCTAATGATGCTGGTTTCCCACGGAACTAATTCAAGGTTGGTGGTTGCCTTGGCGCACAATAGAAAACTCTTGGGGGTATAAAATTGCCTAAATCTAGGTTTTGAGAATGTATCTAAACTTTCCATATAATCTATGCTAGCGCAAAGATAGGTGTAATACACTTCGAAGTGGTGATGATAGTCTGAAACTTAATGAATTGATGGAATTATGTACCAATTTACAAACAAGAGTTCTTAATTTGGAGAAGACAAAGACCACATAAGCTGAAGAGATTGTCATTTTAAAGAGAAGGCGTCAAAAGCTTTAAATCAGAAAAATAAAAATGAGGTGCAAGAACTCATGAGGATTAAAAGGGTATACTGTAGGTGGTCTTACAAGACTAGGGTAGATCCTGTTGGTGTATGAAAGAAAGTTTGGGTATGGATTCATCCCAAATGGCGAGGATAAATGCTATTGATTTGTGAAGACATTACCCGCTGTGAATGATCAAGATGATGCTGATATGTTTGATGTAAACACTTTGACTGGTGACGAGGTGTTAGCAGAATCAAAAGTTGATGTTAAAGATGTGAATTTGATTGTTGATGAAGTTACTTTGGCTCAAGCACTTGCTGCTTTGAAAAGTGTAAAACCCAAGGTAAAAGCCAATGTTGTAGAAGAACCAAGTGTACCAGTGAGTGCCTGATTAGTACAAAGGTGTGTTATTGCCGGTGCCTGCAACTACACAACTACGACTAATTCTAACTCCCAAGGAAAGGAATTTTCATTACTGAGCTCGGCCGTCACATTCTACAACAACAGTCAAACAATTTTTCACGAAACGCATCCAGAGCGCAAAGTTTAGGACACAAGGCAAGGGAAATAAATGGTACGAAGAAAACCTGTGATAGGTCTATGAAAAAGAAAGATCTAGTCAGGCTTGATGAAGAAATTGCTTCAAAATTACAAGCCAAGTTTGATGAAGAGGGAGTTTAGAGACTTGTCAGAAGGATGAAAGATAAAGGTGATGTTGCTATTCTGAACTGAAGAATGGGTCATGATATTCAAGGTCTAAGAATGATGCTGGTTCACTCCACGTTGGTTGGTCTCAAAGTACTTGCAAAGCTCTAGGAGAGACGAATACTTAACTGATTAAGAAAAAGGCCAAGGTTATTCTGTACCGCAATTCTTAGAGCTAAAGAAGGAAAAGTCCACACTTGCAGCTAAGAAGAGCAAGATGAGAAGAGAACAAACCACCAACCAAGCTCAACAAGAGAAATATCAATGTGTATTTACCTGAAGGAATAAGGAAGGAAAGAAGCCCAATGACTTGAAGGAATAAATTCTTTTGATGTGCTATGCAGAAGATGTTTGACAAAGCTTTCAAGAGGGTGAATACATTTGTTGACTTCATAATAGACTTGGTGGAGGGTAGTTCAAAGAGCAAGCAGGAACTGGAGCTAGAGAACAGAGTAAGTATTATGGAGAAGCAGAAGGGGTGTATTGTGGATTAACAGAATACAAACAAAGCTTTATAATGTTTGTATAAAAGTCATTGTAGTATGAAGTAAGACTCTTTAAAGTCTGTCAAGTACAATTATGTTTGTACCTTTAGCTACTAAGCCTCCAACTATTATTGACTGGAAGATCTGACAACAGAAAGGAAAGAAAAGCTATTATCAAATAATAAGAGAGTGATGGAAAGTCACAACTTGTACAAAGTCTTAGTCTAATGCTTACAAAGTCTTTCGCAGGAAGACTTGGAGATTTGTTACAAAGCATGTCTATGGTGGGTTAAAAGCTAAAATGTATGGATAACAAGACCAGTAAAGCACTTAGATTGTGATTTTTATATGGAGATTTAAAAGACTCAATGTTTGAACCCAAATGATGAAAAGATCAGGTATAGAAGAATTCAAGATGCTTTACGAAGAGTGTTGTGATTGGCAAGTTATATGATTCCTGTGGAGTTCATTCAGGTGAGAAGCAACATGTTACTTTCATTATGTTGGTTGAGAAGAGATATCCCTTAAACCATTCTTGTTTGTTAACAATATTTACACTATACGCTGAACAAGAGCTTCAGGTTGATTATTTAAAATGAAATGGCATTATCAGCTTCTTAAACTCCACAATTTCAGTTGCTTAAGAATCAATGAAGTGTTTGGAAGTTATCCTTCGCCCTGGTGATTAATGAAGCTTCCAAGAGAACCATGATGTATGTTTAAAGAGAAATATTAAGTTTAGGGGGAGGATTGTTTTTAGAGATTATAAGACTTCTTGATGATCGATCATAGAGTTACTGCTGCTCTGGTTTGTGTTACTGCCTCTCTAAGCTTAAAGTTAGTGTTGTTCATTATCTTTAATAAAGATTATGCCTAAGTAGTTAGTGCGCTCATGTATAAAGTTAGTACTGCTAGTACTAAGAGTAGTACTACTAGTTCACGTTACTATGTTAGTATATATTAGCACTGCTAGTATAAAGTTAGTACTGCTAGTGTAAAGTTAGTACTGCTGGTGAAGATTGAAGAAAATATTCAAAGTAGTTACTACTGCTTGTGCTCAGTTAATGCTACTGGTGTATAAGTTACTACTACTCAAAGATTAAGATTGCTAAAAGAGTTTCTACGGTCAGAGAAAGGTTTTAAAGACAAGAGTAAGGGATAATGATTAGTTTGGAGATCAAGATGTTCATACGTGATAAGTATGAGGTTATTTATAGATTAAAACATAGAGAATGTTCTAAGATCTTTTAGGAATATATTGATAAATTGTCTAGGAATCATTGGTGTATAAATAAGATATGCGTTCGCCTAGGGCATGGAGATTCATAATCACCAAAATTGAGGGCGGGGTCATTCAGTAGATTTGTCATAGCTGTTAATGGTTTTGTAAGCCCTAATACCAGGAGATTATTCGTAGTCATTCATTAATATATTGGAGCGTCTTATTGTTTGTGAATTGGATGTTTGGGTTATGTTTTCCTTCAAGATGTCTTCTAATTATTTATAAGGATAGAGTCCGCTAATCTTTAATACAATTAACAAAGTTTCTACTATAGTTCTGTTTGAATTTTCTAATATAACTAACACTTATACAAGTCTTAAAGGAATTCAATCTTTGAGAAAGTGGGAATCCAACAAGAGGTATTCTTAAAACGGGGAGAACATAATTATGATGACAAAACTCTGACTTTATTTTATCCATTGTTCCTTGACAGTCCTAAGATCTCAACATGTGGTTTCAACATTATAAGCAAAAGTGGATTCTCCATTGACCAGATTTTGCAAATTTACTCAATATACACACTTGTCAGTCTGGTTTATCTACATTCCTTGTAGTCAAGACCAAGCGCCTCATCAAACTTTTCGATGCCATTGTTTTGGATGCCTGCCTTGAGTCCATTCTAATGATTTAATTAATTTATACACCTTATGCTCATTATTAGGCATTAATAATCCTTTTGGTTGCTTTCATATATACCCTCCTTTCTAAATCACCATTCAAGACATGTTGGTTTTGGATCATCCATTTGATGGATCACGAGAGATTATATGTTTTTGCTGAAAGATGTAATCAATGTTATCTAAGTATAGGCGTTATTATTGTTACTGATCGGAGCAACATTGGTTGCTTGGTATGTGAAATAATCGATTCCTTCCTTGTTAGTTAATAGCCTTGATAACCATTGCTAGCTTTTAACTTGTCAATGGTGATCACATCAATGTCATCTTCCTTTTGGAAGATCCTTTTGCATTGTGCCTCTAGGCGGGAATATCAGACTAAAACTCCATGATTATTTTCCAGATAGATAGCCATCTCATCTTTGATTTGCTTCTTTCCAGAATGAACTTACACAAGATTACATAGCTTCATCAAACGTTCTTGGATCCTATTCTATACTGTAATAGTAAGAATATTGAGGTCAAATCTCATCTCTTGATCCCTCAACTAAATATAGCTGAAAATCAGATCTGAAAGATTTAGCTACTCTTGCTACTACTTATCCTAGAACTGTAGTGGAGTGTCAAACTGGAGTTTCACTAATTTGGATCATTCATTTGAACCGACGGCATCAGATATGTTAGGTCGTGGTATTGAAATGAATCTGTTTTCATCAAAACGATGGCATCTTCTTGTCGCTCTATTATCCTGAATTTAACGGATATATATGCATTTGGTTCTTTTATATATAATCTATATGCATCTGTAATGCTTAGACTTATCAATATATGATGCAATCAATACTTTTTTACCAAATATTTTCTGTTGGGTTTTATAGGTGGCCGTGTCTATAGCTTTATAGTCCCAAACTGCAGTAATATATGACATAGTTGGGTTGTTTTTGGTTACCAAAGTTTATATGGGGTGTACTTTGTTCCTTTTATTAGGATAATGTATCTTAAACAAATTAACATGGGTCGGTTATTAATATGGCTTCACAACAAAAAATCATTCAACTCAACCCCGAGTAAGATAACATGGAATTAAAACTTTTCTTTATGAGACTTTGTTTTTTACTGTTCGGACATCACCATTTTGTTGTGGCTTGTTGTAATAAGGTGTCGTCTGTAGTCTCTTGTAATGATTACTACGGATTAGTAGATAAACAGATCATATTATTCACCACCTCTATCATGCGTTAAAGGTTTTAATTAAATCATTTTGTTTGCAACTCCAACCTTTGTTCTTATTAGATTTTAAATTTAGCAAAGGCTTCAGTATATCATTGGTTAAGATAACTTAACAAAATCTAGATGCATAATTATAAGGTGACTCATATAATTCTGTATTCCCTAAGGAAGAAGGAGTCGGCATGGAAAAATCACAATTAGATTTCAATATGTAAATCACCAAAATTCTAAAACATTAGAATATCGTTTTATATCTTTTAAAGATTGTCTAGTGAGATTTTTAGGGTTAACATGATCAGTGTTACATTTTCCTATATCGGTTAATATCAAATGGTGGAAATTAAATATCCTAGACATAGCAAGCATACGTTTATAGTGAACGTGTCCTAAACGAGCATGCCACATAGAAGAATCAACATCTTTAGAACTAATCATGCCAACACTAATAAAAGCATTAGGAACTTTATTAAGATTTAACATAAACATTATTTTGTTTTTTGCCATTATTATAGTAATTAAAAGCAATATAGACTACACAAGTATTGATAAGATTATACTTATTAGATTCCTACATTCGTTTATAGCCTGATGAGGTCGTCATCTTCTATACCTATTTCAGGGTCATTTTAACCCCCTAAATGCATGCATATATGCTCCGGTAGTACATACTTAATCGTTTGTTTTTTAGGTTTTTTGCACTTGGTTGGCTTTTGGGTGGGAAAGACGTAACTTGGGTTTTTTGGAGAATAAACAGACAGATAGGACCTACACCAAATCTCTTGAAGCTTTTGTAAAAAGTGCTGGGAGACGACGTCACAGGCATAAAGCTGGACGCCGTCGTGATCTATCTAGTGCACACGGCGTCAGGATGTGGCTACCGATCTTAAAGAGGTTCCTAGCTAATCAGTTCTTTTCTGTATGTAAGTGTAGACTGTGTCCGTATGAAAATTGGATCAGACAAGCGATTGCCGTACGGGTAGACATCTCTAGATTAAATTTATAAATCTTGCTTTTTTTAGGGTTTTAGTGTGTGTAACTTTGGGATAACTGTTTATAATAAAACCAAGGTGCGAACTCTATTCATTTGTAGGGAGATTATAGTGTCATTGTAGGGACCTCAAAACCTTATCTGTTACTACCTTGAATCTATGTTTAATCAAGGTATGGTTATTTATTCTTATAACATGTCAATATGTGTATGTGTTGTTTAATTAATGTGTCTAGCTTTCTTCTATAACATGCGAGGCTTTAAACCCTCGTTGTATTATCTATGATTGCTTAGAAACTTAGTTTGGAGATCCTGTTGATGTTGCTTCTTTTGTTGATAATTGTTGCGCGTTAGGCTTTAGAACACCAGCTTTTGTATGTACTCGCATGTTGATATGTCTAGGGAAAAAAAGAGAGTGAGTAGTGTAGAATGGATTCCATCTAGTATACTGTCTTCATACTACTTACACCATTATATGGTTTATCCCTCTTAACTTTATTTCACATGCATTTTAATTTAGTCTTAGGGGCCTCGTTATAGTCTTTTATACTACCTTACTTATGCGTGGCTCCTAACAGGAGTATTTAATTAGAGGGCAGGTTCGTAATATTCAGGTTTGATGACCTAGGAAATATTAAAACACTCATACAAGTGTGACAAAGCACGGTTCTAGAGAAGCACATATGAGGAGTAGTGCAATGATGATGTAATACATTTCTTATTCATAAAGTCTATCACCAAGTAGCACTAGATTATAATTAGATTTAGTTTCTTAGTTAAAAAACTTACCATCTCTCCAAACCATAGATTTACCTGCTGTTTCTTATTTATATAAAAGCAATAAAAAGAATTTTCTTCTTAACCTCTAGAATTCTGTTAGACCGTGATCAAGCCTTCCCAACCTATTCCCCTAGAGAATGATAACAACCCTCGAGTCTTGCCTATACTACTACTACAACGGTTAGGTACTCTGCCTAGGGAGTTGTAAAACTTCTTGTTGAAGTCCAACGACGACCGCACATCAAGTTTTTAGCGCCGTTGCCAGGGAATAGTTAGGTTTCGATCATAGTTTAACTTAGTTCTACTCACTTGAATCCTTTTAAGTGAGAATTAAATTCCGTATATTAGATTTCTTGTAGTCTATCTTTTCTTTGTGTTAATTGTTTCGTAATCCATTCTCGTCAACCACCATGGGAGACGTGAATCCTATCCGTACTCTTGGAGATTACTCCAAACCTAGCCACAAGGGCTACAGGAATACCATTGAGCTCCCCGTAAGGAACAATGTGGTACCTCTGCGACCCGACCCCATCCGGTTAGTGCAAAACGGATGTGCATTCTACGGACTTAGGTCCGAAGACCCAATCCAACATCTTAAGGACTTTCTCATAATTGTAGATTCCATTGACCTTAATGGTGATACAAGAAATACTAATCGTTTGCGTCTATTCCATTTTTCTCTTCATGACCAAGCTATCAATTGGCTTGATCGTCTACCCGCAGGATCCATCTGGACTTGGGATGATCTCACCACTCGTTTTCTCACATAGTTTTCCCACCAGGAAGAATGGCTGAACTTCGAAATAATATCTTGATGTTCCAACAACGTCAAGATGAATCTCTCTACGACGCATGGAATCGTTTCAAGGACTTACTCCTAAAATTCCCTCATCATGGTCTTGATCTATGGCTTCAAGTTTAAATCTTTTATGATCATGTCGACTACACCACCCAGATGGCCATTGACTATGCAGCAGGCGGGAGACTTAGAAAATTAAGGCAAAAAATAGCTTGGGAAACCATTAAGGATTTAGCCCAATACGAAGAAGAAGGATGGAACGACCCCGTCTTCCTAGAATAAGAAAGC
>BQNB010032482.1:35676-53130 GCA_026074375.1 Tanacetum coccineum | reverse complement strand
CCATTAAGAAACATGAGTTGTAAGCAAATGGAAGGACATAAATTAAAAGCGTGTATGTTTTGTTAGTTTAAAAGTTTAATTTATTGTTGATTTAGTGAGTTAAAGTTAAGAAATTTGATGCATTAATACTTACCATTCAATCAAGACTTGAGTTTCATGAAGTTTAAAAGTCTAATTTAAGAAACTTGATGCATTAATACTTAACATTCAATCAAGATGTGAGTTTCATAGGTTGGGTTTTGTACGATTCTCAAAGCTTAGGTTACTCCTCTTGAAGCCTCCAATTTAATTATTAAAATATGTGTTTGACAAAACGCAAACCTGTGTTCTTTGCATCATACGGAATTTTGGAACCATGACAATCGCCTCCAAATACACGCTGAATGCCTACATCAACTTATTTATAGCCATTAAGAAACATGAGTTGTAAGCAAATGGAAGGACATAAATTAAAAGCGTGTATGTTTTGTTAGTTTAAAAGTTTAATTTGTTGTTGATTTAGTGAGTTAAAGTTAAGAAATTTGATGCATTAATACTTACCATTCAATCAAGACGTGAGTTTCATGAAGTTTAAAAGTCTAATTTAAGAAACTTGATGCATTAATACTTAACATTCAATCAAGATGTGAGTTTCATAGGTTGGGTTTTGTACAATTCTCAAAGCTTAGGTTACTCCTCTTGAAGCCTCCAATTTAATGAGGATGACTCAATCTTTATCTTTACACCTTGCTGCACAACACGCTGCGCAACTTGTACATTGTATCAACACTAATGACAATTAAATTAGAGGCACTAATGACATTAATGGGAGTACGCATCACCTTGCTACACAACACGCTGCGCAACTTGTACATTGTATCAACATTAATGACAATTAAATTAGAGGACCTAAGTTTATAATATAATAGACGAGTTTATATTTTGTCATCATCAAAAAGAGGGAGATTGTTAATACAAATAATGTCCAAAAACGTTATTTATATTTTTTGACCTCTCAACGTTTTGATAATAACAAAATGTAAAAACGTTTACAATAAAAATAAACGTTTACAAATTATTAAATGTAAAATTTCATTTATAAGATTAGTGACCACTTAAGGTGTGAACAAAAAAAATAATTAAGCATGATTAGTGATCAAAAAAATATTTTTCTCTTGATCCTTACTTTTAATTCTACAAAAGTATTTTCTCAAAAATACATTTACAAAATATTTTCTAATTAAAAGAAATGTTTTATTAAAAACATAAAATTTGAAATTTAAATTTCCCCCTTAAAACGGAACCTTCTACACCAGATACAACATTTTCCACAAAAAGACAAAAAAGGGAGCGGAGTCTAGTGGAGGCCCCTTATAGGCCTGGCGGCCCCCTTATATATAAGGGACCGTCGGGACAGCCACCAGATGACCGTTGGGATTCCCTGCCTATAAATACTGCTTCATTCCTAGCAGAAAAACAATTTCTCTTTGCACAAATTTTTTTAGTCTTTTCTTTCTCTCTCTAAAACTTCTTTCTCTTACTAAAACTCTTATCACTAACATACTTTGATCTTGTTTCAAGTGATCTAATCTCTTATTCTCATCTCTTCCCTCTCATTCAAGTGCAAGAGAAGAACACTCGTATTCGTCAAGAAACGAAGTGTTAATTAGTGATCTCTCCTCCTTTCTTCTAAGTACCAAACCTCTATTGTATTTATCTTGTGTATTTGTGTGATTCGGATTTTGTGTAGATCCTATAGTGTAGATCTTGTGAGTGTGTATATCTTGTGAAGTGGTAGATTAGTTCTTGCTAAGATTAGGACTCAACATTTAGCTTAATGGCGGAAAATAACATAAGCGACGTTTAAACGGTTTTCTCCGCCTAAAGGGAGCTTATTGACATAGTGAAATCTCGAGTCGGATACTCGAGGAGTAGAGTAAGGCGAAAAGGAGCTTCGTAGCCAAACCACTATAAAATCTTGGTGTCTTGGTTTGGTTGTTTCTTTCCTTATCTCTTTATATTATTATTGTTGTTATCTTGTTTAGTTTATATAGTTATTATTTGTTCATATAGTGTTTTGATTGAACATATAACTCGGATCTATAGATTTTTGAAAGTAAACTTTTAAAACGTAAAACAAACATGTAAACTATTCAACCCCCCTTCTAGTTTCCATAAAGTTCAATGTGCTTTTATCTTGACCATCTGTCTTGAGGAACAGGGGTTTGAAGGATGACTTCAGCTGAGGGCGGTATAGTTGGTGAAGGTTGGACATCACTAATTGGTTCAATGATGACATTGTTTTGAGTTTCAGCTGGTTCAAAGAGATCAGTTGATTTTGTCTAATCAGGTTCATTGAGAGCTGGGTGATTATCAGCCTCAATGAACTCATGAGGATCTTCAGAGGTGACAGAGACCTGACGAATGGGTGATTTAGAGGGTGTAGTGTTTTCATATGCAGGAATGTAGGGAAAATACTCAATATTGTCATGGCACTAAGTAACTTCACTCCTTGGTTCAAGGAATTCATCATCAGGAAAGGATCTGTTTTTATTAAATTTGATTGCATCACCTTTTGTACTGGATTGAGAAATGGCTTCATCATATTCACTAAATGTAACATGTATTGTTTCTTCCATTTCTTGTCTTCTGATGTTGAACACCTTGAAAGCTTTTGCCACTAGAGAGTAGCCAAGAAGGAATCCGTCATTAGCTTTTTCATTAAACTTTCCTAAATGGTCCATGTGATTGTGAATATGAACAGGACACCCAAACACATGGAAATAGCTGATATCAGGAGATCTTCCTCTGAATACATCATATGAATTCTTCCCATGCCTTTTTATAATGATGGATCTGTTTTGTGTATAGCAGGCAGTGTTGACAGCCTCTCTCCAAAATTGTTTAGGGAGTTTTGCACTATTTAGCATAGTTTTGGCTTTCAGCAACACCATTTTGTTCAGGGGTACAGGGAGAAGAGAAGTTCCGAGATATACCTTTTTTATCACAGATGTCTTCCAGTTTGTGGTTTCTGAACTCTGTTCCATTATCACTTCTCAGCTTCTTTACCTTCACTTCATTAAGGTTTTCCATCTTTCTGATAAAAGACATGATACAATCAGCTGCATCACTCTTTTTCTTGAGGCAAAAATACCAGGTGTACCTTGAGTACTTATCTACAATGACAAGGTATATTTGTTGTGGCTGGTGGTTTAGGGTTTGACAGGTCCAAACAAATCCATATGGAGGAGATGTAAAGACTTGTTGATGGAAAATGATCTCTTTGTTTTGAATGATGCTCTGTGATGCTTCCCTTTCTCACAAGCTAAACAATTTTTGTCTTTAGAGAAAGTGCGAGATGGAAGACCAGAGACAAGGTTGTGTTTTGCAAGGTTGTTTATATTCTTGAAGTTGAGGTGAGACCGTCTCTTATGCCAGAGCCAATTAACACTTGGGGAGGCCTTGGAAAAGAAACATGCATTGCTTTCTTTATTGAAAGATGACATATCAATGACATAGACATCTCTTCTTCTGGGTGCAATGAGGATAACTTCATCGTTTTGGTTGTAAATGGTTCCCTGAGTTTTGGTAAACAGAACTTTGTAGTTGGCATCACACAACTGACTGATGCTGATCAAGTTATGTTTCAGACCATTCACATAAGCAACCATGGTAAATGTGATTCCATTACAATTCACTAGGCCATACCCTTCTGTGTCTCCTAAAGAATCATCTCCAAAAACCACTTTAGGACCTGACTCCTTTGAATATTTGTGCATATATTGTTTAATCCTTGTCATGTGTCTAGAGCATCCACTATCTAGATACTATACAGACCTCTTGAGGTAATCCTGCATAGACATTTTCACACAGATTAGTTCCTTTTGTGAACCTACTTTTCGGTGGGCTTTGATTGCCTGTTGGCAATCCTTGGTCTCCTAGAGTTGGGGGTGTTTCTTAGGATAGTCAGATGGTTCATGTACAATACTACCACATATTTCACACCCAGGGTAGAACTCATAGTGGTCAGAGTGATGGTAATTAAATCCACAATATTTACACTCTTTGAAAGGCTTTGGAATCATGGGAGCCTTTTTTAATGAGGGTTTCAGAGGAGACTGAGCCTTAAGCTTACTTAATGTTTTTTTAACAACAGCATGTTCAAAGTGTTCTTTGGTCAGGTGGTTAGTGGATCCACAAGTAGAGCACTTGGGCTTTGAGTAGCAATCATCAAAGAGATGATTCTTAAACCCATAGTGCTTATAGGGTCCAAACCAGGTCTTTTGCTTGGTTGCTTTAGAAATACTTGGCTGGGAGCTTGATGGAGGGGTGCCTGAAGGGATCTCAATTTGGCTTTTGAGACCCTTTACCTCTTCCATCGGTGTGAGAAGAAGTTGCTCAGTCGATGAGTCAGCCTTTTTGTCAGAGCAAGGTTTAGAAACAACAGGAGATTTATCTATCTTTTTCTTAATGACATATGTAGGTGACACTTTAACAGATGGTCTAGTCTTCTTGGGGAAAGAAGTGTCAAGTGTAAGGTCAGCCATGTTAAGGGTCAAGTCAGACAAAGAAATAAGATTCTATGAAGTGCCAGAGGGTGCTGCTCCTATTAGCTTGGGAAGAGGTGGAAGTGGTTCTTGAGAGTCACATTCAGTCTCTGAGTTAGAGGTGATCTTAGGTGCAAGCATAGATGAGGATTCATCAGCTTTAGTGAAAACAACATCTTTGGAGGAGATTTTCTCTTTCCTTCTACCTTTCCCACCCAAAACTTTGACAATATTTCCATGTACATTCTCAGAGAGTAGTTGGTCTAGGGTGACTTTACTACATGTCCATTTCTCAATGACCTTTTTTAGGTCAATGATCTCATCCTTCAGAGATTCATTTTCTAGGTTTACCCTAATGACTTCATTTTGAAGAGAGCAATTAATGGACACAGTATTTTTAAGGTTAGACAATTTTGACTTATGTAAGAATATTTCTTGTTTAAGTAGATTAAATTAATTAACCAAGTTTTTCCTTTGATCCTCCACATAGTGAAGGTCAACATGAGTATAGTCTAAAACATGTTTCCTTTCATCACCATCAGTCATAAACAAGAGTCTGTATACCTTTTTCATGGTAATGTCAACCTATTGGCCTGATCTTGCATCAGCCTTTCCAACTTAAGACTCATCCTCTGTAATTGCCATAAATGCCCTGATCTTAGTGCTCCCTTCATCATCTGAAGAGACAGATTCATCGTCCCAGTCAAATGACTCACCTATCAAACCCTTTTCACTCTTTTCTTTTTCTTTCTTTCCCTTTTCACTCTTTCCCTTGGTCATATCATCAATCCTCTTGGTTAGGACAACCATTTCAGCTTTGAGTCCCTTGTATTTTCCCTTGTAATATTTTTGATGATTACCAGAGTTCTGAGAAGATATTTGGTTGAAGGATGATGTGTATGGTTTGGATTTGTTGAAGGAATTATTTGAGGATGGATAAGATGGTGTGGAAGTTTTGTGTGAGGGACAATATTTTTAAAAATAACCAAGTTTCCCACAAGCAAAACAGGTTTCTTTGTATTTGTCTAAGGGTTTCCTAGCTGACCCAACCCTGCCAGACCTCTTATAAAACCTCTTCTGATTTGCCAGTAGAGCTCTTTCATGATACTCAGCATTTAGGTCAGCCATGAATTCGTTGCTGGTCCTCTGATCTTCTTCAACATCTGAGTCACTATCCTGAAATTGATGGTTAGAAATCAATGCTTTTGAGCTTGAGGCCTGAATGATAAATCTGTGTGTCTCTGACTCATAGATTTGATCAATCAGACCCTCCTTATAATTGTACTTGCCATACAGAATGGCCAGGCTATCATTTTTGATAGAATTATTTTCCCTCTGAGTTTAATTTATGCTCAGCCATTTTCTTGGCTGGATATTAACAAACGTGGCATTGACTTCTACTTGAGAAATGGTAACACTATTATTTTCAAGGTCATTTAGCAAGAATTTTAACCTTGTGAAAGTTCCATTTATACTTTTTCACCTTCATGTGATTTAAAAGCATTGAACATGAGTCTCAAAGCTGCAATCTTGGTATCTCTTATGTCGGATGGTCCCTCATGAGCTAAATTGAGATCATTCCACATCTCTTTTACAGTTTTGTACTTGATGACAGATTTCATAAAATCATTTGGTAAACAAGATATAATGATACTTTTTAATCGTTTATCTTGATTAGCAAGACAACTCTCAGCATTTGACCATTGATTTTGACGTTTAGGCAAAGGATTTTCAAAAGTGCACAAACTTTACATGGTTACAAATGATCCATCCTCTAGAGTTTTCAGAAGGTAAGGTTCAAGTCCGTCAAGAAATACTAAGAACCTAACTTTCTAACTCGTGAAATCCTCTTTGTCAAAAGCAGGGACATTTGTGACATGAGACCCTCCTCTTGAATCAAGAAGTTGAGGGAGGTTCTCATCAACAACACTTTGAGACACATTTGTTGTAGTCGTAGTGTTGATAGGGTCCGTAGTTGTAGGCATCGTGTCAACCCTATTAACATTAGGGCTACCCGAATTACCAGAACTTGTTCCGAAAGGTGGTGGGATAGGTGGTATGGTTCCAAACATGATTGGATCTTGATTTTTTTAAAACAAAGAACAGTTTCTAAAGAGTTTTATAAATCAACACTGCTCTGATACCAATTGAAAGTCCCAATTAACAGGTCTATATGGAAAATAAAACTTATCTAATGTAAATGACACAAGTAATAACTTTTCAATCGTGTAATGCTTTATTGATTAAGAATCAAAGTATTACAATGTGCTATGGATCACACAATTTGAATGACAATGTATGATCACCCTTTGAACAAGTAAACTCGATAGAGTATCAAGTTTACAAGCGAACTTATATAGCTAGCTGATAGGATCAGAGGTCTACTGTGTAAGTTCGACAAAGAAGTAAATGCCTATAATAACAACAACAATAAAAGCGATAGCATTTACTTCTTACTACATTCTCTATTTATACACATACGAGGTTGCGTCTTTAGTGGGGGTAGTTGCAGCGTGTCATGATTTTAGTAGAGGACGTACGAGGTATTTAATGCACGTCCAATCTTAGGAACTACCCACCCATACTTTAGTGAACAGTTCTGCCAACTGTTCACTACTTTTACCAACTTCGTACTTGGTACAGACAACTCAAATCACCTTTTGTCGCGCTTTTAGGAGATATTGAGTTTCCCGCCTAAACATTAGAGAACAACTTAAGCTCAGCTTGTTCTTCTTCAAAGGGTAATAGGATAGTCAGAGTATTGCCACCTCTGACTCTCCTTAGAACCTCAGCGTATTCCTTTTACGTACCAGCTGATATCCATCCTAGCTGACGAGTATGTCTTCAAGTAATCTTCGACTTCTTTGACGATGTTTTTGACTCGAATACGTCTGATGTTGCTCTCTGAGGCTTTGCACTCAGAGAGTCCTTTCATTACCCCTGAGTCTACCACTCAAAGATTCTTCAATACTTAGCCTAATTTCTGTTTAAATCTAGGCAGCGATCATTGGCCACTGAATCGGCCCAACACATCAGAAATTTAATTAAATATGTAAAGGTTAGGATATCTGGTCTGCTAACCCAAGTTAAAAACATAAAAAAGATGGAAACTTGAAAACTGAGTAAAAAATGATTTCTGCAAAAAGGTGGAACAAGCTTGAAGTTAATTGACCAGGTCAACACCATATATTAATTCAATCGAGACACTAATTGAACACATGAAAGAATATACAAATGGGTATCTATATTTTTAATGTAAAGATATTAAATAATTCAACAAGATTATTCATTCTTAACATTTATTGTTTTGTTCACTCTACACAAATTCATGCAACATTTCTACCGCATATTCTTGGCTTTCTTTTATTCGTATGGTTATTTTAACGGCTGTTGCATTAAAACTAGCAAGATGCCAGAAGTAACAACTTACAAGACAGCGAATAGAGAGTTACATGGGTATATGGTTAGAAGAAGAATATCAAATATGAAACAAAGGCGTACTCATACAATATGTTGTCTTCTAATTTGTTTCTACACCTAAATACAAATTTTATCTAGAACCACAAACTAAAAAAAACCATAAATATCATTCGTTTGTCAGAGAAAGAAAATTTTCTTGTATGAATGCAAAAAGTACAAACGTTAAAATTATTTCCATCGTTAATTTGCCCTTGAGTTCTTTATCAACATTGGGATAGGAGCACTATCATCCTCAGGCTTCAGTATTAGATGTCCATTATTCTAGACTCTAGACTCTAGGTTAGCCAATCATCAATCTTTGAGATGCTTCATCAATGGGTTCCCAGATCAATGTAAAATCCTCTGAATCAGGGTTTCATTGCTTAAATTAAATTTCGGGGGTGTCAACTAATTAATGAGAAACTAGAGATACAAAGTAGCAAATCATCCTATTACATCAAACTATGTACATGTGTAATCTGGCCTAGATTCCATACAACACGTCAACGATCCGCTATGAGTCCTATTAGAAATAAACTTGACTCTTTAAAAAAGCATGAGATATCAATCATGTAGACACGACTATTTGCTTACCCTATCGAGCATCCATAACGGTGATGGTCATATTGTTTACAGAGCAATCTTCTGTTTTGCTTCCAATTGAATTTAAATCTGAATCCTCTCTTTGTGAGATGAATGGTGGTTCATTTGGTATTGGTAACGATACGGTGTCATTGAGAAGCATGGAGATCATATCTGAAGTTGTTGGTCTATCCGCTGCATGTTTTTGTACACATAGAAGTGCCACATGAACCGTCCTCAATAATTGTTGTACAACACAAGTTCTTGCAAGTGTTGGATCCATCAGCTCGAGTGCATCCCCTTTTCGATATAGTTCCCATGCCTAAATCATTGAAAATTTTAATTATTAAATCATATGTTCACAGTCTCCGTAAATGTTGTAAAAATAATGTTTGTTTGGTTCAGTGCTATCTAGTAATTTTGGTATTTCTCATAACCTGTAAAAAAATAGTGATTTCATGGTTTTCCCTATATAGTAATATAGTGGTCATGTTAATGAGTCTAAACTAGCCACAAATTCGGTCTAACTGTGTGAGAATGATTGAAACATGATGTATAGTGACATTCAAAGAATTTAACTGGTACTATCAAGAACGGGTAAGTTAACTAGACGTTGCAAATTAAAGACATTACAATAACACTGTCTATAAATTGGGCCCTTTTATAGAGTTCTAGTAGAGTGACAATAACTACTTGTAATATGCTGCAAAGGTATTCCAAGATGTTCTCTCCTACACCGAAAACATAATAATGTGCATGTAAAATATATAAACTTACATATCCAATAAGAGAGGATGTTGGGTCAATATGAATGAAGCTACTATTTTTTCTTCCGGTGACAATTTCTAGCATTAAAACTCCAAAGCTGAAGATATCGGATTTCACTGAGAAAGTCCCTCCAATAAGATACTCTGGAGACATATAACCGCTGAACATAACCCATAATCAACGTACTTATACATTTTAATAAATAATTCGCATCAAAGGTGACAAAAACCAAATTTATATAAAAGGATCGACTAATATTGAAAAAGGTGCTGGAAAATGACTTACAATGTTCCAACGACCCTTTTAGTCATACATTGAGTCTCGTTTGGACTAAATATTCTGGCCATGCCAAAATCAGAAATCTTTGGATTCATACTCTCATCTAACAGAACGTTACTAGCTTTTAGATCTCTATGAATAACTCGCATTCTTGAGTACTTATGCAGGTACAACAACCCCTGGGCAATTCCCTCAATGATGTTAAATCGTGCAGCCCAGTCCAGCTCTTGCTTTCTGGTTTCATCTACAACACAATAAATAGAGTCAGTATTACAATTAAAAAAACCAAGTTCAAAACCTTGGTTTTCATATGTTATAAAATGTACTTACTGAACAGGTAGAAATCTAAGCTTTTATTAGGCATATACTCGTAAATCAACATCTTTTCTACGCCGTGGATGCAACAACCTAGAACCCTAACAAGATTAGTATGTTGGAGCTTGGATATGAGTATTAGTTCATTCTTGAATTCCACAAGCCCTTGGCCTGAAGTTCTTGAAAGCCTTTTAATTGCGACTTCTCTTCCATCGCTTAGCTTCCCCTGTTATATAAATTTGATGGAATTTCATTTTAGTTAGATCTGAGAAAGATTTGCTAGAACCAAATAATTCTTTCACACAGGTTTTAACGAAAAAAGGATCACCTTATAAACAGGGCCAAAACCACCCTGTCCGAGCTTATTTTCATCCGAGAAATCATTTGTGGCAGCCATGATAGAGGCGACACTAAATACCAACAAATCATTTGCATTCCTACCATCGCCTTCAAGCTGATGCACGTATTTAAAGCTTTCAGAAGCTGTTAACTCAAGGAAATATTCATCTCTCTTCCTTCTTTCTTCTTCTACAATAAACATCAATTACTCTAAAGTAGTGCAAGATATACATAAAATCTATTTCAATCTATGCACTAAATCATTTTTCAATTTTACTGCAGTAGATCTAATGACCATATTGCCCTAAATATAGTGTAATACTATTCATTACACTTAATACTATTAACTTATATTTAAATCTAGGCTTTTTATGATATCTTTGATGTTTAACACTAATGATAAATATAAAGTTATAACTTCTAAAAGTTTTTCATGATAATTAATATGAGCCTAATATTGATGTCTATTGTTATAGTTATATTTATTTTAGTATCTAGTTGTATTATTATATTATTTTACTAATTAAAAATGATTTACTGCTAATCTAATCTTTGATATACATCAGTGTATATTCAAAAGAAGATGCATTCTTTTCACTAGTTTATTGCGAAAATATAATGCTAACATCAAATTAAGATGCTACATTTAATGTTAATATCAAGTGATGTACCTTCATGTCTATGCTTTCTCTTATTGTGGCACCTCAAAAGCCCCAAACATAGGAGAACAATAGCAACGGCGGTACCAATGAGTATCCATATCAAATGCATTCCTGCAAAATGACTTAGTTAGATGCAATAAAAAGAAGAAAATATTGGAAATTAGCAAAGACATATAACTCCCACCATTCTTATGTGGACTTGGATTATTAGAGCTGATGACATATGCCTGATAACTAGACGCCACACTGTGGGAAAGGCTATTGCTTCCAAAAAACATAGTACAACCAGTTTGATTGGAGTTGCTGCTATTAAACCCCACACAGTTGCATTCATTCCAGCACTTGTTAAAACAATCACTAATACTTAAGCTCGAGTTACTGTCAGTAGTACTGTTTGTGGTACTAGGATCAAAACTAACATACTCATGACTTACAGTATAGTTCCCTTTCTTACATTTCTGCAAATAAGTTGAGTCTTTCATGCATCCCGATTTGGATTCTAATCCATAACAGAACTCAGGGGTCAATGATGCATCATTTTTGCTGTCTTTAATTTGCCCGTTCACTTGCAAAATCCACATGGGTATAGGACCACCATCATCCTCACGGCCTAAATCTTGATCATTGTTGTAGCTAAAGTATCCTGCCGTGTTATTGTATACAGACGTGAGTTTATATTTAGTTTCGCTATCTGGACTATTTGGTTCACGCAAATACGGAAATTTTTGATCTTTCATTTTTCCACTAGTCCAGTATGGCTGGTTTCGCCGTCGAATCACTAATCTCTCTTCAGCGGGTTCCCAACTTAATGTAAAAGCTCCCGGATCATAAACTCCTTCGGTCAGGGGAGAAGTTAGGGTCCAGTTCTTCCTTGTTTTAAGGTCATACCCAAGCTTCATACCTGGTAAAAGTACGTTACCTGGGTAATCAAAACTCTCCCACAAAACCCTCTTGTTACTTTCGTTAATCAACCGGAAATTACCGTTGTCTTCCAGGGTTGCTGTCACATTTGGATTTGGACCAGCTTGAACATTAGTAATTCACAGCACAATTTTGCTTCCTTCTGTAACGATCAAGTTTCCAGTGTTTCGGTCGATGGAGAGGGTTGCAGCATCTGGAGCACTGGATTGCTTCCAGTTCGCAGCCCATATATAAGGACTGTTTCTCATAGACAAAACCGCAAATGAATTTATATCTGAACCCATATAACCAAAATAACCAATCCTGAAATTTCCATTACTGGATACAAGCATGTTACCGCCGCCGGTGTATTGGCGGCCAAGTTTGATTGTTGAAAACGTGTTGGATGGCGGACAAAATCTTACAGTGTAATCAGTATCCCAGCACTGATATGTGGCAGAATCTGACTCATAAAAAATAGCTTTTGGGCAGGCCCATTTGAACAACCACCAATAATTAGACTGGCGGCATGACCCTTCGCAACTCATACACCCTACTCCAGCTTCCAACTTCAGCTCTGATGGGCACCGTTGATTCAAGTCGTTAACGCAGCCTGTCATTTCACAACTACCATCATGACTTGGCTCAACAGTCATTGGTATGTTGAAGCCATTTAGGATGCTGACATCATAAAACACATCATCCGTCGTAACAGTGAGCTGTGCAACCGTAACAGGTTGCGTGTAATTTCTTCCATTGCACTCTATTTCACCACCGCAATCACCTGTGATGCATGACCCATGACCAGACTCATTGAAGGTGCAACCAGTCCTGCCCCAGATGCTGCCTGTCCAGTTCCCCAGAACTTCGAAAGTGTGCCTGGTATCCTTCTTCAACTCGAACCCGGTGATATTGAGAAAGGGGCTGCTTGAGATTCCAGGCCAAACAGAAAAGCCACAGTCATTGACAATAGTAATAGTAGTCCCTGAGGCTCCTGCAAATGTGGAACAAGTAACATTAAGCACAAAATATATATCTTAATCTGTTTGTGTGTATTTTGTGAAACTAGAGGAGCATATACTTACCATTATTAGAAAAAGACCATAAGAATAAAAGAAAGCTAAGAATATGAGGACGCAATGTTGCTAAAGTCATGGAACAAAGCAATAAGAAATGTTTTGATCAATCTGAATCTTGTTCAATGTTGCTAAAGTCATTGAACAAAATATATATCTTAATCTATTTGTATATTCGCTCAATGTGCTCAATTAGAGTCTGGATTGTCTTAAATATTATACCACGTTTTATATTGTTTATTGAGTTATCCACTATTGACCGTCGTGTTGACTATCCCATGTGCTTGGTACAGTAAGCCATGTATATATTCTTTCTTTTCCCATTGCAACATTTTGGCAATTTGTTATTTTCAGCTTTCCTTGATTTTCAAATGTGAAAGTATTCTGGTTGGTTAAGTTGTTCTTGTAATCTTTTGTTTGATAATAATATATGTTCACCCTTTTGCACAAAATAAAAATAAAAATGTGAAAGTATTACGAAATTATTGTGTTTTTTTCTTTTTCTTATTCTTTTTTGAACTTAAGTTATTGTGTTGATTAGTTAGAGTATGATGAGATAGAATACGTATGATGACGACTATTATCCCTTAGAAAGTATATATAATATAATGCATCAGATGAGGATGATAATGTTGTAGACGATAATGTTACTTTTTATTGGTATAGAGACCGATGGTTGGCATATAATTAAGGACTAATCAGACTAAAGAGTCATTTGTTACTAAATTAATGCATTTAAGATCTACTTAATACATTTCAACTTTTTTCTTTATTTAAATCAAGACATTTAATAAACATATAATGATTATAATTAAATTGGATTTTCCCTTAGTACACTAAAATAATACAGCATTCTAATTATTTACATTTCCTGTTGTTTTTTATTTAAAGATGAAATGAGGACCACTAAGTGTTATTTTAGTTAAAATTTGCTTAAATGTTTTCTAAAAAAGAATATTATATCTCACTAGCCGTTGATTGTTAAGCGAAATAAATTACTCTTAAAAAAAAAACATGTAACTATCTTTCACTATATATACGCGTTCAAATACTTTCGATGATTTTCTTTTCCGTTTTTACACATTTCTTGTTACTGAAATTTATATTTATATGATATATCATATGTGATTTAATATAATTAAATTTATATAACTCCAAAAGTTTTACCGTTTGTGCATAAAAAATATACATTCATGGATTTCAAATTATTAGAGGTCTATTCTCGCGTCAAAGATCCTCAATGAATCAAGATATTATATAAAAGGAAGCATGAGAATATGAGATATCAATCATATAGATACAACTATATGCATACCCTATCGAGCATCCAAAACAGTGATGGTCATATTGTTTACAGAGCAATCTTTTATTTTCCTTTCAACGGAAGTTAAATCCGAATCCTCTCTTTGTAAGACGAATGGTGGTTCTTTTGGTGTTGGTAAGATATGGTGTCATTGAGAAGCATGGAGATCATATCTGAAGTTGTATCCGCTGCATGGTTTTGTACACATAGAAGTGCTACATGAACCGTCCTCTTAATGAAGTGCACTTTTGGTAATTAAATGCTAAATAGTGAGTAATTCTTTTAGGGTGAGTTTTTATACTCTTAATGAAGTGCACTTTTGGTAATTAAAGAGCTTCATCTATGTGGATATAAGGAGTGGTGCCGCTCCTACAAAGGTGAGCTACTTTTGGAGATATCCATGAAACTGGGATTAGCATATGGCCATAATAGTGCTACCATGTTATGAACATCAATTAACATATTATGTATGTTATCTTTCCGAGTTTAACACTAAGAATCATGGCTCAAATGCTATAAGCCGCCATTGATTCTGTTAGGCTATTTGAAGGATATATACTATGTTAAGGTTCAAGGCGAAAGCTACCTTAATTTACGCATAATATGTTGTATATTGTTAATAAAACCCAAGTGGAGGATTGTTGAAACTTGTGGGTTTTCATTAACAAATGTGTATTGTATGTATCCCACTAATTGGATGAATGAAGTGAATGTTTAATTATAATTGGATATTAGTGACAGTTTTTGTGACCGTTATTCTGTCACAAAACCGTTGCTAATTAGGAAATATTATTGAAAAAACACACCAATTCAAAATCCTGGCGGTTAAATGGGTTAAAAGGGTGTCTTTGATAAACCAATACGACTGTTTGAAATGATATAGAATAGTGACGGTTTTTTTTGTTACTAAACCGTCGCTAATAACATCACCTTTTTGTGAACCATTGTATTCATCCAAAAACACTCAATCAAATACATACAAAAATATATACATTTGATGTTCATGTGAACTTTATGTACGCTGCATAAAGTTCTATTTTTGAGGTCGAATCCTGGGAAGAATTTAGTCACGAATCCCATCAGCGAAAATAGTGGGGGCTAGTATTCTTTAAGGACAATGATTATCACGTCCTCAATTTCGTTCATATTATTAGTAGAAATTTTGCCATATTTTAACAATATGCTGATATGTCCTATTCAATTTCTTTAAGATTGCAGACAAAGTATAGAATAAGCAACTCGCCTTTTTGTTGTTGCCTTTGCTATGAAGTTAGCTAGTTATGAAGTACTATTGTCCTCCAGGGTTATAATCTCATACATTTCGGTTAAACCATTGAATATCGTTAAAAGTCACGAGAATAATTAGTCGTATAGTACGTGGTGATGATAGAGTTACTGGTTTTAGGTCGAAAGAATAGGGCATGCATATGGTCCATTGGACCGGAATGACTGGCCTGTGTGGATTGCTTACACATCCAAAATTTAACTAAACAAGCACAATAGCCCGCACGTTGCGGCGAGGCTTCATTTTTTGCAATTTGATTACATAAGTGAAGCTTCATTTCAAACATTACTAACCTCAAACTTTTGAAAGTTCATCATGTTGCAGTTTGATTACATCAATTTTTTTGCAGTTTGATTACATCAGGCATGTCTTGCTCTTCCTGAGATGTGGGAGTGCAAGATGTGTAATGTTAACCGTCCCCATAAATTGACGTCTCTATTATGATGTTAGTTGAGACACTTCACGAAAGGAAGAAGGCGCGCAAGATATAAATGGAATACTGAATATGCAGATCAGCATTAGGTGCAAAATGAACCTTGTTTTTCGCCTGTAAAGCCACCAACAGATTGTTAAGTAAGAAGCTATTTACATTAAAACCATCTTTAAATATAGATCAAGCATGTTTAAGTCCAAACGCTACGTATACATATACTACCATCTTATACACAAAATAAGCATTCTTATATAACATGACCATTTTTTAAGCCTTTTCTTAGTTACAAAATGACCCAAACAAAAAAAAATAAATTCAATGATCTAAAGTGTAGAAAATTTTAGGCGGTTTTACCATTCTTAAAAGCAAAGAAAATACATACTTTAGGAGAGCGTCGTACCAAGAAGGTTGTAGATAAAACTAATAGTTTAGATCAAGATCTTTAAGCATCGCTTTCTCTTCTATTTCAACCTTATTTGCTGAACGCCCAAGTTTTGTAAAGGTTATTTACCCGTCAACTCGGCTACATGTTGACTGAACTACCAAATTATTTGTTTATTTTCTCAAGTATGCCATAGATTCTTCAAAAATTAAAACTTGTTAGTATTGAAAAAGGAAGCAGAACAAACCTTTCTGTTATGAGGTATTTTGGATTGTGTTTGCTGTAACAATAGGGCGTCGGAACCCTCTAATTGCGCCAAGTAAAAATCCTGTGAAACACCATCGTTTCCAATCCATGCTCTGCGCGAAGCAATCTCCTCCATTTTATCCTCCTGCATTATACAATAATCACACCCAAGTCACCCATTTGCAATGGTATATAACTATATCGCTATTCAAACATATATAAAGAGTTGCAAGATTGAGCTTGAGTGTAACATATTTCTACAAAATGGGGCAACCAAAATCACATAAGAACTGGTTGCAAAGGGGTAATAAGTAGTAAGGAGAACACTTCGATGACAATTTAAGGCGTGTTTGGGATTACATACTTGTGGCTCGTGCTGATATAACTTTTCTTGAATAAACACATTGTTGGTGTAAAGGGTATATTAGTTTACCTGGAAAATGGCAACGGCCTTATATGCTGTTGGAATAGATACGGACTCTACTTCGCCATTTTAAGAGTTAACTTTCTGAAACATAAAATGAAATGCAAGTCACTTATCATCGATTATGTTGATATTAGATTAATGAGTATTGGGCCGAAACCCAATCCGGGTAATCCCAATCCGCAGGCCAAAAATGGCAGTTAAAAGAGGTTATAGGAAAACAGTTTAATAACTGTAAAAACAGTTATTTTCAAAGGGTCACAACCTTTGGTTTATACGAACCAACACGATGGTTGATCACATCCTTTCACTTTGTATAAATAGGAACAAATTTATAGAACAAATGTATGATGACAGATTCAGATTTACTAAAACTTTACATTTCTGGTATATTTTGATTCAAGTTAGATTTTCGATCCAACATTTGGCATCAGAGCTTTTGGTTGATTAAACCAAGATCATCATATACCGGTTT